>CACRXP010000189.1:917413-934274 GCA_902702965.1 Spirometra erinaceieuropaei | reverse complement strand
CCACCACCACCACCACCATTAGACGGCATCCCCGGTGTAAATGTCATAACTAGAGTCCTATGAGGGGCGACAGGGAAGATGCAGATGGTACGGCCGAAGTTGTGGCCGGTGGTATTCTGAATATAATCTCGATTTGAAAGGATTACATGCGTGAAATTGCAATGCTGATCATAAGGCAGCATAATCCCTTGATAGTTCGGTCACACCGGGATGCCGGCTGTCGGCAAAAAATCACATTCTGTGGGAGATTACGTCTTCCTTAACTGATCTACTCAAATAAAGAAGGCTCTGCAGTCCTAAAAGGGGTTACAATTATGAGATATTTAAGAATGCAACGTGTGGACTCGAAAAGCACATTGTCTATCTGTTTGCACGTGCCCTGCAGAATATTGTCAGCTCGCTATGGTGGCTTTTAAACAACACAGAGAAATATATGATCTATTCGAAGAAAGAAGGTTCAGTAGTCCTAAAAAGGTTTACAATTATGAGATATTTAAGAATGCAACGTATGGACTCAAATATTGTCAGCTCGCTATGGTGTCTTTTTAACAACATAGAGAAATATATGATTTTTACTAAATAGAAAGTACACAGCTTGTAGTTTGGAAACACCGAACACAAGTGCAAGGGGAGGTCGAGTTGAAAATTATTCCGGAATCGAAAAACTTTTTTAGACTGGAAGATATCGGCGTGCACGCAAAAGCTATTGGCGCCTGTGAGGAAGGTAGATAAGGCCGCTATCGTTCCTCTGAGGCGAGATTTCGGCTGATGACGATACTGCACGCAAGGCAGGAGTTGGCGTGTGTGTATGTGAGGGTGTTGTAAATGCCAACACGATTTTGATGAAGTATACTGGTTCCGGAAGCCAGTTGTACTTAAGATAGGATAGGGGTTTCTGTGGTACACTTCCGTCACTGTGAGGCAGCTTCTTTATGAAACGTAGGGGATATCTGATCGATGTATGTAGGTGGTGTAAGTGTAGAACCGAAAGCTGGACTTTTAACGTTAATAATAACTTCGTTAGCATAAAGAGCAAGGAAGTTGAACAATTGCATCGGAGGCCGAATAGCTCGTTTCCAACAGCATAATTTACTCACGAAAGGACAGCGGGCGACAGCCCCCGTGAACAGACCTTTACGCACAAAATGTGAGTAATCCTAACCTTCCAAGGTCTTGAAAAAAGATCGATAACGCCGAGATCATGGTTGGCCATGAAAGCCACTATCCAACAAATCACAGTTGCGTCAGAACCTTCTCTCCGCGCTTTCGCAAGGTGACCTCCCAATCTGAAATGGGGCTGATGCCACAACGTTTCTCGGTGGTTATTTCATCGAAACCACTCACTCTTATGAGAACTCAAATCATTTTCTAGACAATATAAAAGAATTTGGAGTTACAGCAGGTTAGGTGACCGTACCACTTGAAGTCATCTCGCCGATAGCCCCCATTCCTTCGGGTTTAATTAAATACTGCCCTTAGGAACTCTTTTAGACGTAAAACTTGTGTGTGCCCGAAACTACCCCCTTTCCGAGTTTTCCCTTCGTCTAAATGTAACATCGACAGAGTAAAGATGGTTGTATCCACGCTCCTCGGAGAGGACGTAATACAACGCATTGAGACTGTAGTGCTTCTGGATTTGAAAACAAAACTGTGGTGACAAACTGCGTATAACGTATGTTTTTACCGCCAGTAAGGACACAAAAGACTTTAGTTTACATTCGAAACATGACCCGACACCCAGCTACTGTTTCTAGACATGATTGCACAACGCAAACAATCAGCTCAATGCACGCTGTCTCCTTCGGTTGTGATCATAATTCAGTGCTGAAATCTTTGAAATTCGTCCCATCTACCCGGCACATTATGCTAATTCATCTTCCAATCCCTCGTTCTCCCATCCTGTCAAATCAATTTCTCTTACCAGGATGGGCAAAATTGTTCACTACATTCGATGCATACGTCAGTATCGCGCACCTCTGTCCTTAAGGAGCTCAAAGCACCCAGTGGACACGGGCCATACGGTGGACCCAATGGTTGCATTCAAGGTCCTGTTTCGGGCGACGACCGGGCGACTCTTGTACTTTGCCGAGGTCGCTGCAATACGGAGGAGGAAACCAGAACTCTGTAAGCAGTTGGACCAAGTGATAAACCTGGCACTACCATGGTAAGGATCGATTACGGAAGAAACCCTGTTCCCATATACGCCCTCTCATTTCGTCCCCACCCCCCCCCCTCCCCCTCCCCGGCATGACTGAATGCTGTCCGCGCGTTTTACTCTAAGTCAAGCCGCACAAGTTCTCACTGTAGTCTTAACTCTCATACTTGGATGAGTTCTCTCCCCCTCTCCCCTCCCTCGCCATATATGCACCTGCATACTAGACCCATGTTTCAGGTTACCTATCACGTTTTATCTTTCTAGGTCGATCGTTGATTGAACAGTTTGCCTTGCCATATATAACTATGTAATGACCGTACGCAGCTGAATGAGAGTTCTCGAAATTTATGAGGCCAGTAAATACTGCATGCTTTGTCGCCTTTGCCTTAATCTGAAGACTTATAGATGCCTGTATTCCTCCCTTATGTTTTATTGTTCTCTCACGTTTTCAGGTTGCCTGGAGAAAGGTTCATACTTTAGGACGTATCCTTCGTTTGCACTCTTCTCTGGTCGATGATTGATATTACAACGACATATCACCCCGACCAGATCCTTTGCAAACCGGAATTTCTATGATGCTACGCATTTTTTCTCTTCCTGACATATCTTGTACGAATTCCTCTGGGGGTAAACCGTTGTGTGCAGTGTGTCCGCAGACCTACGCTGCACGAGGATATCCAGAAACAAAGGTCTTTCGTTACCCTGCTTTTACGTCCTGGAAACGTGGCGCGCTTTCAGCTGATCGCTTTCACCGACAATAAATGCATCAATGACACAAGGCAGTCACAAATTGAGGTTAATTAAAGGCATTGTAGTTAATTCTGACTGCTGCATCGTGAACTCGGCAAGAAAGGCGAAAAACGAACCAACAGCTTGACTAACAATAGGCCTGAAATAGTTGAAAAGCACCTGACCAAGCGCGCAATTTGTACATTCTTTGAAAAGGGTACGTCCTTTGGACAAGAACGCCGTCTAAAAAAATCCAAACGATGCCTAATACGCAGAATATTGTGGTGCGACTGGCGAACTTCTTCCTAGAGGCATTTAAAGTTGTTGTAAAAAGTTAACATTCGTAGCCTCTTTATGGGTGCAAAACCGACTTCAAATGTTCCCCGGGAGTTGGCGTAAAATATGTACTGCTAGTTATTTTTATTAGGTGAGAAGGTTCTATATGGAACCAGTCAGCGAAGGTCACAAGATAACTTAGGAGCATATCACGGGCCTAACGGGCATTGGAAAACCACATGGGTCTATTTTTTTTATTTAAAAGTGGCTTTATACACATATGTCTTTCTGTAAATAGCACAGTTTTCGCAAAAACACCAAATGTCCAATGCAAAGCGGATACCCTGGAACAATTTGGTTTAATTGTTTGGCACAATAAGTTTGCGGTTTTTAAATGGTGTACCTAAATCCACATCCCGCAGAGAAAAAAGCTCGCAGAGAACAGTAAGCGGGTGGACATGTGAACAACCATTAAAAAACGGCTTGAACATAGATCCCTCTCGGAAATATACTCCTATCCCGAATTTTTGTGACCATGGGAGCACGGAATTGGTAAAGTTCAAAAGTGGCTGTAACCCAAAAACAGCACTCGTCATTTTTCCTATTAAGTAACGCACACAACTCAATCAGAATAACCTGATTGTAAAAGACTTGTAGGATTGCCAGACAAATGAAAACATACCAGCTTGTCTCCAGCCCTCACAGAAAAGCAAATACCGTTCCGCCTGGTAGACTGCAAAGAGCGACTGCAGTTGTGAACTGTTGATGACAGAATGCAAAGAACAGAAGTCAGAAATCTTAAACAGAAGTCAGCAGTTCAGTGAAAAAAAAACGAGACAAGCAAGAGAGGTATAGCTATTTTTGTCCTTCGTGCGCACGGCAACAAGCGGCTGGTTTCCAAATGTTACGACACGCAGCAACTTTTGGTGCATAAACATCGTGCCTACTTATTCCTTTTTGGTAGTTTGGTATAAATCGTTAAAATCGTTTTGTACTTGCACACTGCCATCTCTCCTGGAATAACCGCTCTTTCTACCGCGACTGTGAGGTCAGCATGCGTTTTACTCGCGGTTATTCACACACCGGTGCTTTTCCGCGTGCGGGACAGCTTTCTGTCTGCCGCGGTAAGCAGCCGGACTCCACGCTACACCTCTTGCTCTAATTGCAATCATACCAGTGACTTCCAGCGGAAGCCGTTGACGGTGCTAACTGCGTCGACCTAACCGTAGTAATCTGAAGTGGCTTCCCGTCTGCCGCAATAGGCAGTCAGATCCTTCGCGAATGTTAAAACCCCTAAGCTCTGGGAGAAAAGGCGAGAGACTGTGCTTTCATTTTAATGTAGTCTACATTTAATACGAAGGTGCTGATCAGCTTTGAGAGACTTACCCAGCAGCCCCTGAAAGTGAATTGAAACTGCAACCCAAGTGGACAGAGACGTCAGACTGATTCAGAAAGGGTATGCTGACTATGCGTTCACGACGGTTCACCTCCTGCACGGAAGCAATCGGGTACTCCGTGTGTGCCGTGGACATGTGAGCAAACCAGTCCTGTGTGATGATATGAAACCTTGCCTTATTTAGGGTGCGAAATTGCAGACAGCGAACCGCTCGCCAGTTCGAGTAGAGATGCAGCGGTGTCAGAATCCAGAATGTCAGCCAGATGAACCTGATACGCGGGGGCGGATAATGAGGTGTGGGAAACATGAGAAAATTGGTGTAGGGAAAACAAACGTATCTGCAAGGGCAATAATCATCGCAAGATGTTAAGAGGAATTTTTCGATATAGCCAAAAATATAAATTTACTACATCTGTTTACTGACAACGTTTAAGTAGGTAGTATTTGGTGCCGGAGACGCAGAAAGCCACCCACAAAGTAGAGAACGGTTAACACATGGTTAGAGCGTTGGCTGTACTAAAGCCTCTCCTTGTTGTCGTGGGTTCGAATCTCACCGAGGCACCGAGTTTTTTACAGTTGGGTCAAAGTGGATTAACAAGTAGTCAAATCAGTCAGAATAAGCAAGAGACCCGTACTATTAACAACAAAACCTTTTGCGCCGAAAACTAAGCAATCAATCAGATTCCTCCTCATGTGCCCATAAGTGAATCGTAAGTAATGTCAACTTTTATATTATTGGAGCGTGGATGGGCCTTCTACCAGCCGACAACGTAATATATCGAAACCAAATTTGCCCCACGATCACCAGAGACAGGGCGAAGCGTGGGATCCTTACGAGAGAAAGGGGAGATTTTTTCCTACTATGCCTCCGTAACCTAACTGTGATCATTGCATGAAACGAGGGAAAAATGTGCAATCAACCTACAGCCAGTTGCCTGTGACGATGTGAACAAGGACAAAGTTCAGCAGTAGGGCGAGAAAATTCGACAGAGTTTCCTGAAAATGAACAGAGAGGGAGAGAGAGCGTAAGGCATGAGATACAAAAGTAGACATGACGACTATGCGAATGTTCACTACCTGACTGGCATCCTTTGCAGCAACGTCAGCCATATTGTTTTGCAGGGCTTGGTGTTGCGTTACAGCGGCCCGCGTGGCGCCTCCGGCCAGACCAACAAGAGACTGGAAAAACAAACTGCAATCGTTAGCCTGCTACAGCTTCTAAGACTTTTTTAATGTCGTCAAATTAAAGAAAGCATTCTCTCTTGTAATACTTGTCGGTGGGGACACTCAAGTTCCGGACTGATGAACTGACTGGATTCCTTGAATAAACTTTTTAAGCACCAAATACTCCTAGGGCGGAGACTTAAGCGTCAAATTCACTGGAAAGAGTAAATACATAAGCAGTTCAACGCTCATTTTAGATTTAATTTGGCTCACAATCGGGAGAGGGCACCCAAATATCCGCTACCTAGAAATAATACTTGCGATACCTATTTGAGTAGGTTATGACCCTACATATTTGTTGTTTTATCCGACCTCAATTTTATCTGATCTGCAGTGCACATGTTGCCTCAATTAGATTATCATAGTCTCCAACAGTTGAGATGCGACCGCTGAAGACCGAGCCATGGTTAATCAACCTTGACCTAGGCTTACACGGCTGAAGAGTGACAACAGTAGAGGGGTTGCGGCTAAATCTACCCTTGCATACCTTAGGAGAGTTGAGATACGATCGCTGTATACCGACCATTGGTTTGCCATTCTTCACATATGCATGCTTATGTCACGAGAGACGACAATAGTCCGTTTGCGGCTTACTTTAGACCAGCATAGCTTAGGAAAGTCGGAGAATGATCGCTTTAGACCCATCCTATGTTTACCGACCTTGACATTAGCTTCCACCGCTGAAGAGCGAGCGCAGTAGTCGATATGCGACTTAATCTATAGTAGCATACGTTCAACCACTTACGATAAGATCGCTGTGGACCGGCCCTTTAGCTTATCCATTATGACCATTTCTTCCTTAGGTGAGGGATGACCGCAATTTTAGATACGCGGCTCGTTCTATGGCTCCATACCCTTTGGACAATTGCGAAACGATCGCCGTGGATCCACCCTACGTTAAACAACCTTAATATAAACTTCCACTGCTGACAAGTGACCGCAGTAGTCCCTATGCGGAGTATTCTATAGTAGCTTACCTAGGGACAATTGCAATAAGATCGCCGTTGACCGAACACTTGGATTATCAATTTTTACCATTAGTTCCAGAGATCAAGGGGCTACCGCAGTCGCCAGTGTGCGGCTCAGTCAGTGGCTGCATAGCTTTGGACAGTTGCGATAAGATCGCTGCTTTGGCCGGCAGTATTTTTTGGGTGCCCTCTCCCAATTGTTACCTTAATTTCTTGCCAAGCGCCAGAAGAAATAAAACCTATCTAAGTATCACAAACTTCTCATTTTATATTCACGTTCATCCAACGCCAAAAACGACTTGCGAAAAATGTGCTTACTAAGAGTATTCGATATTCGGGTTGAAAAATATGGATGATGAGAAGAAGTTTGTTCAAAATTCCTGCAACCCGATATCGACGCCGGCATGTCGATTCGTAGGATGCAAATTCTTATAAACACATGACTACCAAGTAATTGGGATAGGCTATGCTTCAATAGGATGAAATTAACTAAGCTCGGTAAAGTCGCATAATCAAGGATAGAAAAGAGCCTTGTGTCTAGAAAAAGCAAACTCTTCGCTTTTTTCAACTGACTACGTTGCAGAAGAAAGACTCTCAGAATGCCTTTTAAGATATCAGCGAGCTGTGATCAAAGTCCATCAACAATGACAGAGAAGAATACCAGAGTTTAATACCAGTGGCATTTGAGTTTCACGCAGCTAGTATCAGAGTTAGTGCTGAAATCTTCTATTTATATAATTGAAGCTGTGGTTTTCCGTTCTTCCTGAGAAAAATGGCTGACTTTATAGGCATCAACGATCAATGGGGAATGCATACTACTTAAGCAGTGGGTGTCGAAAAGTGGCAGTGCCCATGGTTGCAGAGGAACCTTTCACCGGAAGGACAGAATGCCACTGCAAATAAAACAATTAGAGATTATGCTTCCTGTTTCCGGTATTACAACCGTAAGCAGACAACTTTTGGTCCAAAGGTCACGACTTCCCATATCAGGTCGTGATAGATGTACCGACAATCGCGAGCATGTCTGTAAAGGTAGCAGACTTTGGTGCGCCAAGAGACCTCCCTGCAATTATAAACTGACAATCTTTTGAGTAAGGCACAGAAAAAAGTCAATTAATGCACCAAAGATGCCAGCCATCATTGCATTAAGTCATACTTGCGTTCGAGTTATGGTTGTTTGCCTGCCCCGTTTTGCTTCTTCGACACTAAAGAGCCTTAAAACAGTAGAAAGTGGAAACTACATCAAGCGCCGATACACTATTCATAATATTTTTTTGTGAGTGAACACTTTGACTAGTGTTGAGTTACGGGGGTAATGCTTGGTCTGCGAGTAAAAACGGTGAAAGGTTTTCGGCAGCGGGCAGCATGGGAGAGGAAAGAGGAGGAGGAGGAGAAGAAGAAGAAGAAGAGGGAGGAGGAGGAAGAAGATGATGATGACGAAGAAGAAGAAGAAGAAGAAGAAGAAGAAGAAGAAGAAGAAGGAGAAGAAGAAAAAGACGATAGCAATGCACTCAGAAACTGACCTTCAGGACGCTTGAAACGCATACTATAGCTGTAAATAACCCGAGGAAGTGGGCTGATATGAGATCGAGAAAAAGAGCACAATCGTTGAGGAGATCAGCAAAAAGCCTGTGGAAAGAAGGGATGTTAAGACTGCTTATTTTGCCCAAGACATACCGCCACTGTTTACATTGACTGTCCAGGCTAGTACTGGGAGAAGAGAGACGTGAATTTGAAAAATGGGGTCCTACCCCAGTCGGCCAGCAAAGGCTATCCTTCCAATCATACCGGCTCCATCTGTGAAAAACGCAGGAAAAAAAGCCTCATCAGAGCTTGCCCTATAGTGTGGAACCTAGGTATAACCTTGCTTGCGAAGGAACAAAAGAATGCATGAATTTTCGGAGTAGCAAGGATAACCCAACTAGCATCTGGAGAAAAATGCTGACCTCTAAACATCCACGTCAGAGTCGCTGCCAAGATAGTAGCTCCTGCATTACCAACGCCAACACCGAGGAGTAATGCTTGGCCGGCCAAGGTACCAACCACACTGCTGGCGAGGGCCTGGGAGAAAAAGTGAATTGGTGAAAATCTTGTGTGCGTTTTCAGAAAATATATTTAAATTTTTCAGGCCGACGAAAATCGATGTGGAAACCACCGGCTACTTCAGTAGTCATTTTTACCGGGTGCAATTTTTCCAGGACGTCGAAAAGAACTGCAATCGGAAGCCAAGATCCTGGTGAGTTCGAAATGCTATAGGATTATGCCGCATGATAATTAGTGTAACAACCCCACCTAAGTAATCCTTCCTAACCGAAAACGCATGTCAGAATTTCGGCTACCGACAGAGTCAATACTTTTGAAGCTAGGGAGTGTGATTTACCTGGACAGTGTCCCAGATCTGGTACTCCATGTAATCCTTGCTGACAGACTGAGGATAACCTTGTGGCAGGAAGGCCGACTTGAAAAACCCAAGGAAGGGGACACCGTGTCCGCGGCTTGTACTTTTAAATCGACCACTCCGTTTGTCAAAAGTATAACGACCAGTAAGAGCACCATGATAGCTCTCTTGAACATTCATTGTCTGTCTGTCTGCGCTGTAGAAGTCTATGTGAGGGGAAACAGAAATAAAAAGACATAGTTTAAAAGGTGGCACACATAAAGAAATTTCCTGTATGTGACCAGAAAAGCTTGAGTGGTCAGATATAAATATCAAGAATGCAACTTTTTCCACAGGCCGTATGCGCCAAGGCTTTCATTATGGAGAGCTAGTTTATCTGCCCCCGCAGCCAAAATGTGTGAAACGTGAATAACCGAAGCGATTAAGATCAGAGAGTAAAAGTTTTCATACGTTCCAGTCGCAAGTATGCCTGGCGCTGGAGGGCTCGACGCTTGGTAAGGAGTGAAGAGTCGTAACAGACGGTCCCTTGGTACCAGGAACCTCTTACATTTAACCGCAATTTCGGAAAGGAATGGGTCATCAACATTTACAAAAGATGCAATCGACTGCTGACAATCGTGGGGAGGCTGGTATCCTCGACTGTATACTCTGGATGCAACAGCGAAGGGCTTAAAGAATCCAATTCAAACGTTGCCGCAATAAGTCAGAATGACTATAGTCGGAAGTAACCTTTACTCCGACGAGATCTATAGTTTAGACGGATGGAACACAAAAGAAAGTTTCCGCATAAACCACCCAATGGGATGACTAGCGAGAGGAAAAGTAAGCAGACATTGCGATCGCTCAATCCCTGGCAACTGAAGTAAGTGTCAATCGCCAAAAACACAAAAATGCTGTCCGCTCAGTGCGTAACATAGAGATACTCTTCGTGAGGCCTCTGACGCAGTTGTTTCAGTGTCAAACTAAAGAGGCCATTATCGAAGCAGTTTTGCTGCGCTGCCATGAAAAGCTGTCAACTATCAAGGACTCGCGGTCGCTGAGAAATGCTTCGCGTGACACAAACTGCGGTTCCGGCAAATGAAGCGACTCCGAAGGCGGATAACTACTGCCGATCGGGGACACCAACGGCAAGTGACGCGGAGAAAGGTGGTCATCTCAGATGCTTTCGTGAAACACCCACCTATCAGCTAGAATGCGAATTACTTCGCAAGGTCCTTTCTCTCTGAGCCTTTCATCAGATTCGGAGCCCATGGTCCTCCTGTTGCGTAACCAGTCAGCAGAGGAAATACCACCTAGAAGCGGTTAATATTTGTGACGAAAAAGATTTTTAGGCCTCTACACCAAATTCACGAAGTCTTAGCACACAAAAGTAGCCGATGCACCTGACCATGTACATCGGTACATCGAGGTGGGACATATGCTGCAGAGACCTCAACCATCTCTAGACCACAAGAAAGCAAAAACTATGGGTAGATAGTAGTTGACGGTCACAGCCTGGGAAAAACTGTGTATAAATAAACAGCATAAGCAAAGTTCCATGGTGGTGTGTCGTGCTGAAACACACTCGTTTTGACAAAAGCATTGGTTAGACGAACGAAGTTACGCTAAGGACGCGTTGGTCACAAAAGCCGTCAGATATGACAGAGTTTCACCCTTGCGACACTCAAGATTGGCAAACTACTTCTAAAAGGGCAGTCTTAGACATCGACGCTGCCCTCCAAGAACAGTACTTCACAATGCAAATAATTGACAATATATCTAGAAATATTAATACGGATGAATGAATGAAGCCTGCCCACTCACGCCCAGCGTCCAACGCACATCCTTCAACACTTAGGAAAGACGACATCCAAATTACAGTCAAGAACCTAACATTTAGAAAGGAATCAGGATGCCAAAGCCCCGAATGCGCTGATGGGGGCCAGGCTAGCAACTGTCCATTCAAAAATGCGCACAACGGCGCGATAAGCAAGTACGAATTCTCGTTTATCTATCATTAGAGCTACTGTTATTGGCAATTCTAGACGCTGTACGGTCGACGCAGGACAGTCACAAAAACTAAAACAGATTTTGCATTCTAATGACGAAAACGTGGTCTCGGGAAGGGGGATTATTTGACCAAAACTTAAACAATTTAACAAAAGGGTGTGTAGATTTCGGAAAAGTAACGAAACACCACCACGTATTGAGCAAACGTCACGCCAATCATGTAAAAGAGTGGGGACCGCAAGCGTACTTGGCGGGCTAACACGTTCAAGCGTTGAAACATAAATTACTTCTAGGAGAGCTTTAAGAAGTGTCTAACTTCTATCCCAATAGAGACTTCGCGACAACTGTAGCAATTGAAATGAAGTCAGGATCAGACTCTTTCCACCCGGTTTTCCTCCGACCCCTCCCTCCAGTCAAGAACAACATGTCAGGTAGTCCATTTAATATCAGTCACAAATCGGCTTGCACTCCTAAGGACCGACGAATAGTCTGTGCATAGAGCTACCTGGCATCGTATAATTCTCACCAGTGTGGTACGTAAATTCACAAAAAGCGTTCTGCGTGACTACCTAACTAACTGTAAACATTCCGATCTTTATCTAGAGCGGTTTCCTCAAAGGCGGTTACACGATGTGATCCTGGCTACAATTGAAATCCCTGGCGTGATCCCTCGATGAAAACAAAAATGTAGAGGTCACGTTCTATATTTTAGCAGGGCTTCGAAGACAGTCAGCGATCTCATTCGGAGGAAAAAATCGCTACCAAATTGCTGAATGCCATAATAGGCTTAGGGGCTCACCACGTTACATCATATTCTTCGATAGTTAATTTCAAACTTTCACAGAAACTAGTCAAGTGCTTTCGTTCTCCCGATTTGCGTAAGCAGATAGCCAGGGACATTTAATAATAAGCGTCTTATTATTGAATGGCATAACTATTAGAGATAAGACGCGCTGGCCAAAGTCCATGCGATAAGACCCGATTCAAGTAAGCGCATAAACCGAATGGCCAAAACCAGAAGTATGCTGAGAACCACGAAATCGGGATATTGCGTTTGCGCGCAACGTCGAGACTTTAAAGTAAAACGGTCTAAACGCTGATGTTTAACCAAAAGTCCCGCCAACATGGCATCGTCAAAACAGGGTCTATGAGCTACTGATGAGGTAGGAAATGAACTAAGCCCAACGGAAAGATACATGGATAGGAAGGCTGTGGTTTTTAATCTTCCTACATTTGAGAAGATATGACTCCTCTGGAGGAAAGAAAAATGATTACCAGGGGAAAATAATGCAAACCACAATCACATGTTTTCTTCCGAGAATTCTTACAGGGCTTTCAGAAACCTTGCAAAATTCTTAGTCCGACAGGTGAAATTTTCATTCGAACACTGGTAATACGGCACGATTACACACAGTTGCTGCCAAAGCACTCCAACTTTAAAGTATCTCAGCATTCGATCTCTGTATCCTACTTGGCATGAGTGCTAAGTCCTAAACTACCTGCAAAACGGTGGTAGAGCACGCTTTCGCGTTGAACAACGGAGCAACAATGGAAACGGCACGGTTTTTCTTCTACACTGATGACATCGCTGTCGCTCAGAAGTGACCCCTACTGCTAATCTAGTGATTGGCTGACACTTGTCAGTAGTCCGCAAGCACAATCCACCCAACACTTCCTTCGCACGATTGGCACCGGTAGAGGCAATGAGGAGATCAGATCACAAGCACTTAACTGGGGATTTACATCTGCGCAGATTATAGCAGGAAGGCTTTAAGATATTTAGGCGTCCACGATTCCTGAAAAAAATCCTACGTGTTTACCTCTGAGTGACTCTACTACCTGGCTACCGAAAGTTCTTGATTCGAACTCGATCCTGCCAGGGTAATTGAGAGCGTCCTCTGAACCCACAGGCCCCTATTTCTCGGAGTGCTCAAGCACTAGAGTACGTGCACGTGTCAGATCTGACACGTATCGCATAAATGATCTTGTTTATCAAAAAGGGTAGTATACAGAAAGTTCGCGTGCCTCCTGTCCAAACACAAATAGTCGTGTATTTGAGACAGACGGATGACAGTTAAATAGGATTAAAGACCAAATGATCAGATAAATAAACAAGCCAGCGGGGAGACGCATACCCTAAAGCACCTCGTTCGAAAGTTCTGCTTGAATTTCTGCATAGTAAAATAAAACGGTCCGCATAAGAAATCCAGGTAAATGCACGATGACTTGGTCATTCTAAAAAGCTTACCTGCTTCGAAGAGGAATCTGCTGGTCTACAACTAAATCAGACATTCAGAAGCCCACAAAATGGCCCATACAAGAGCACTTCCAATGGAACTTTATAAGCGAGTAGCTCGAAATAGGTAAGTGATATCACATTCGAACCACGTAGATTTTTGTGTGTACTACAATGTGAGATTATGGGTTTTTGGTTCACAATCTTCGCCAAAGATTTTAAAGTCTCACCACGTCTCTTCTAAAGGGTGTGCTGAACATTTTATCTAATCAAATCAGGGGGATGATGGCAAGCAATAAAGAAATGCGACATGTAAAGGTAATGCTAAAATAAACGGAAACACAGTTCGCCTAGGGGCCGTAGCACTGTATTACTTGCAAGACGTTATACAAAGTACAAAATGGGAGATATTTATGATGAGGCGACAATGAAACCACAAAGTCGTATTAGGAGGCCAGCTGGCGAGTATACGTTGCTTTTGAAAAATTATTCTCAGGCCAGTATGGGATACAGAACGGGATACGGTCAAAGATGTCATTGGGCAGGAAATTGATGAGTTAGTTTTAATGCACAGGCGGGGCGAGAGCGGAAGGTCGCGAAAGGTTTCATGTGGTTAGAAAAACCTTTAACACGGTAAGTGAGGAGCCAGAACGAAGTTCTTCTGGCTGCGTAAAGTCGGTTTTTGTAACGTCATTGTTGCTCATTTTGATATTCCCAACAGACGCTGGCCCAGTGGCTTAGGATTGCTCGAGGAGAGCTTGATAATCCCAAGAAAAGCCTCGCCGGGTTCTACCCGATGCCCTGAATCAACTGCGTGCGCAAGAATGTTGTTGATCAGACGCATAGATTCGCCTTTGGCCGGCCATACGGAGGTATGTACTCGTAGTCTTTTATATGGACGCCGACTCGATCAGACGGACATGCTTAAACAGTTCGGTCGTTTCGCTGATAATAACTTTGCAACTGCTATCACGCTGTCTATTCTGATGGTTCCGGTCTAAGAGACGCTATCCCTTTATTGAAGATTCGGCTTCTGCGATTTCAAAGTCAGGTCGTATATTTGCTATGGAGAAGATGTTGAATTTAATCCAGAAACTATCGTTCTGATGTCGCTGACTGTCGAGAGGAGGCTTAGACTGTCGCATGGACGAAAAACACTTTGCCTCGACCACATCCGCTACACAAACTTTCATCGCATTCATTCGATATACCGCATATGTTCGAGAGTGGCAAAAGCGCAATTTCGGTACTGTACGCCATCGAGCGTGCATTTATGGACTTTGACGAAAACGTCTGCTCAAAGACTTTCGGAACATTCGTGCGGTCGAACTTGGAATGTGGCTTACAAGCCTGGAGACCGCGGGCAATTCAAGACAAAAATTGCCTTGAAGAGTTCGCCACTTAGTTGCCTTATTCAAGGCCACATACAGGCCAGTCCTGACCGACCTGCCCGCTTACCCCTTCATGAAATCCGTTATACAATGCCATATACAGCTGACATTTTTTTCGGTCCTGTTGATGTCCGACTATAATCCATTCTATACCGCCACATGCAGGCCAGTCCTGCTCGCATTCTTCTCTTTCCATTTTTTCGAGGGGTTTTCTTCTCCTTTAAAATTAATATAATCATTTTTAAATTTTTAAGTGGAGTTTTTTTCATCCCTCGCCTATCATTTTTCTTAACAGACTTCTAATCTGAAAAACTATGTATTGCACTTTGAACAGATTTTGCCTACCTCGTCTAAAATTCGCATGTAACTTTATTTTTACTGGTTTTGATGGGACCAGGACGGGTCTTTAATAAAAATAATTAAAGTAAAATAAATTAAGGAGAGCCACGAAGACGGTTAGGGATCAAAGCTCATTTCCATGTGCTACCCGCCTAATAAATCTGAGCCTCTTCCCCTAGAGTTATAGGCGAATTCGCGGGGATTTCTTGCGAACATTCCACATAGCAAAGGTGTTGGACTGTAGTCTAACCTTTGAGGACATTTCTGAATGCGTTACCATGACCAATTTCCGAGGTCACCCGTTAAAACTGCATACTCAGTAGGTAAGGCATGATGTGCGGAAAATGTCCTTCTATGTCAGAGTTGTCAAACCATGGAAAACCCCCACTTCCCCTGATGTTCTGATGTTCCCACCGATAAAAATCTTTGAAAGGGACTTTAACATGTTTATGCTCCAAAATGAGCAAGAGCGAGTTGAGACCGAGCACAACCCCTTGGACTAGCGCTCAGTTTGTCACACTACTATGCGCCCATTTGAATTATTTTAGCGCAGTTGATATGACTGTACTCCGCATCCAATTTGGCGTTGAAAATAGGGCAACTAAAGGCCGATGCCTATTTCCCTCAAAAAACTGAACTTACTTGAACTGAAGCCTACCAGTACAGATGGGTGCGGTGTGATGTCCAGCCCTCTAACTTCGTAAGTTTTCTCAAGCTCACACTATATTTGCCTGTACAGCCTTCCAAAATCCTGCTCGGCCAGAATGGACCATCTGAGAAGTCAAAAATTACCTATTGGTCGTTTTGGGGCGTGTTACCGGTTTTGAAACAGCTTGCGAGAGTTATGTCACCATGGATAGCCGTTAGTGGTCCTGGCTGGTTTTATTCTTCGTTCAACTACTTTTCTTCCGTATTCTAGAATACTGTAGGACCATGATATTCTCAGTCTACCTAAAATTTTCATAAGGTATTCCTCGCGGAGTGTTACATCGTAGTACGCTCGTCCGAAGCAGAATGGCATGCCATTTACGGGGATACACCTACTGCGATTTGCCCGAGCATCTTGCAGACATTCTTTTATTCAGTAATTATTTTGGCGTTGCGCCTGTCGCTTTTATCTCTCGATTTAGTGGGATTGGTACTGACACACATAGGTAGTAGTTTTGCCCTTTGTGAGCTTTCTTTGTCATCAAAGTCTTATTTTATAAGTATGGCAGTTAGGTGCCTTTTACTGGCGGTTCGTCCTCTTACACCACCATCACTGTCTGCTACGTCTTTTTATCACGCCTGTGGTAATTTTTTGCCGACTGGAATCCCGGTTGTTAAATGTCTAACAAAAGGGTCGACCGCCGACTATAGTTAGCAACATCAGAAAACTCCTTTGCCCTATATGCAGACAACCGCAACTACGCCCCATCCGATCCCCGTGCCGACCACGACGGCTCCCACCCTCATCCCTGTTGTTCCGAATCTCGTGCTCCCCTCGCAGCCGAGCACTGCCACCTCCATCATCTCTGCCGCAAAACTATGACAATTACGAAAACATTAATCTCTCCCATCACCGCCAATGACCGAAACGCTCCTGAGGCCCTGTTAACCACCAACGCCTTCACCATCACCATCCCTACCTCCACCGATGTGAACCCGGTCCACAATTATTCTCATTTCGACACCACACTCACCTCACATATTGGCCTGGTCGGTCACTTGCAAATCCATCTCACTGTGAGCAGTTCACCAGTGCCCATAGCTCCGACATA
>CACRXP010000189.1:867784-916727 GCA_902702965.1 Spirometra erinaceieuropaei | reverse complement strand
TGTCACATGGAAATCCACAAAAGTGGAGTTCACCGCCCCATTAACACCACAAGCCTTCCCCGCGTAATCGACAAGGCTTCCATATCGAGGAGTAACAACTGCCCATCCATTAGTATGACCACGGCTAACAGTTACATCACCCCAATCGGTCCTGTAGCCCCGAACCCCTTATGCACACACCGTTATCTCACGAGTGCATCACGCATCGGCCTGATCAGTCACTTGCAAACCTATCGTCCAGAGACTTGCGAGCCGACGCCAGGAGCACGCAACATACCGCCACCGCATCTGCCTTAAATTCCCCCACTGTGAACGCACACTCGCTCAACACATGAGCTTATAAAGTCACATGCACCTTCATGAAAACCTGCTATGAAGCACTGCAAATAGGCCTATATAGCCACACGTTCCTCCGCCAACAAATACACTACGTATAAGTCCCTCCAACATGCCACATCATCGGTACCTCTCATGGACGTGGGAAGCGTGCTGTTGGCTACTTTTACCGCCATATAGGGGATCTGATCGTTCTGGTGTGTGATTTTTGAGGGCCGGGTAGTCCACATGGAGCGCAAAGACGAGATATCTTGCTCTCTCAGCTGCTGTGTCCATTCCACACACCAGAAATGTGGCCGGCTCAGACAGTGGCTGGGGCTTGAAAATATGAATAGAGTGAGATCGACGACTAAGCACACTATCCTCACTAAAAACAATCTGACGCGCTTAAAGGTATCACGGTGCGCTAAAAGCTGTGGCTCGGAAAGTTGCCAAATGACGGGATAACCCTGACCTCAAAGTCGGCCCAATGTGTGTGCGTGTGTGTTTGTGTGGAGTGATCGACCGGTGGTCCGAGAATCAGGCTGCAATGGCTCCTTCCTAATGTGGCGTCTATGGCATTCACACTCCGTGAGATCCGACCCGCCTCCTTTCTTCTTTTACAAAATCCTGGTCAATGTGTGTTGTGGAGCAGGGGTTTTCATGATGCCCCACGTTGTGGGTTTTCGTCGCACCAACCATCGGCACCCTCTTTCGCCTCCAATTTTCTTGACTGTTTTGGCACCGGGCTCAGTTAAGCGAGGGGAGAGAGTCCGGTAGCCGCTGCGCAAGTCTACTATCACTGTAAACTAATTAACATACAAGTTACCGTCCCTTATCTGACCCTGCTGTGGAGAACATAGTGGACATCGTCGGTATCACCGGTCAAACTGTACTGGCTGTGAAAGATTGAAATCGACACATTTGACGTGTAAAGTTCTTGGACTGATGGCCACGTCATCCCTCTCATTACTGGTCACACGCATTTTGTCCCGGGATGCAGAGTCTGAAAACTTGCAAGCTGTCGCAAGACGAGTAGAAATGGATAATTAATAAATCCTGTCAAGACAGTAGCATGACTATTTTGGCTTACCGGTCGTCAGCAAAAGTTGTTTGAATATCATTGCCCTTCGACGATAGGTAAGCTAGAAAGCACCAGTCCACATACGCGTTGGTAACAGCTAATTTTCGGTTTCTATTTAGCATACAGCCACCTGCCCAGTCCATGAATTATAAAGTCCTACTCAGGATGAATAAAACCCATAAAAGATGGAGTAGCGACTGGAGCAATTTGGACCGGGCTGGCACAAAGGAACGAGCACGTCCTGCAACCTGATCGGTGAACTCACTTACACCATGGTTAATATTCCTCATCTCAGCCGTCAGGGTAAGGGGTCCATGGCTCAGTGGCAGAGAGACGGACTCGGAAACGCTCAATGACCCAACAGATCCGGCTCGAATCTCAGGTCTTGTAAATTTTTGGGTTGCTTAAGTTAAGTCGGCCCTTATCCGACCGCCCTCAAGGGCTGTGGTAGCAGTATTTTGGTAGCAGTATTGTGGCGGTAGTGAAGTGTTGTTGGTGGCGGCAGTAGTAGTAGTAGTAGCAGTAGTAGTAGTAGTAGTGGTGGTGGTGGTGGTGGTGGTAGTAGTAGTAGTAGTAGTAGTAGTAGTAGTAGTAGTAGTAGTAGTAGTAGTAGTAGTAGCATTGTCGGCCATTATCAGGCTACCCTCAAGGGCTCCCGCTTGAGCCCCGAGGTGCAACGAGAAGAACATATCTCGAAACTCGAACCGTGGACATACCTCCACCACATGGTGAACGGAACTTTCGTATAACTAGTCATAAACACGCGGTAACAGAGGCGCACTTTAAAGGTTTAGAGGCTTTTTGGCAAGGTCATGGTCCATTTGCACGCAAAGGTGCAAGAGCTTGAGCAGAGCACCGGCAAACAGCAATGTCAGGGGATAGATCGAGTCACTCGTGTTGGTCGAGCGCATCTAATGTGGGACCGTTTTGGGGACAAAAAATTGGTAAAAACTCAGCAATTATACAGGCTGTCACCATATCTCACCCATAATCGACTTTAGACAAAACGTGTTACTAAAATAAAATAAGTAGCATGGTATTATCACTTATTATCACTGAGGTATGGAGATTGCAATATTTGAATAGGACGAGAATTCTCCAACAGAATGAACTCGAACCACCTAAATTCCTGAGGAATGTAGCTAATGAGCACAAACTTCACAGAAAACGGGAGTCCATCTATATTGCCGCCTCTCAAGCCATTAGACCCGCACACCTAGTATGCCAGAACTGAATCCATGATAACTCCGAGCAATATCGAATGCGGTCACAAAACGTAACAGAAGGCAAGGAAAGTGAAAAACAAGTAGCTAAATATATAGTCGGATGAAATTCTAGGATACGCAGACTACGGTTGCACGAAGGTCTTTACCATGTCCACCCAGTGTGCCTGCATCTCCTTCATCAAACCACCTGGACCGCACTACTCCCCGCTCAGATGGAGCAGACTTGTTATCAAGAGAATCTTAGATCCTGCAGCCAAATACTCCAGATGCCCTTTCAACAGTCCATAAACAGTCTCTGAGGGAGCCATCAGTAAATATCCTCGTGTGGAAACCGCTGCTGATCTTGACCGCCACGTCTTGATGTCGGGGCCAATCAGCGCAGTGCAGCAATTGTCCAATGGAAGAACCCAAGACATGACTGAACTCCGACGGCAGTCTACAAATAAAATAATCCTCAACCCACGAAGACGCTTATCTCAGTGGTTAGGGTGCGTGAAGACGATAGTAAGTCCACTAGGGGAAAACCAATAAATACGTGGTCATCGTGAAATTCCTCTTCTCGGACTAGTGCCGCGAGCAATTAAAGTGCAGAGGAATAGCCGTCTTCGAGACAAACCAAATAAGGCAGGCAAAGAGAAAACAACATGTCCACAATACTGGATGCTGACAGTATGTTCCTACTGCCAACTTCCGTTAAGGACATGGATGGGCCTAGCTGGGCATTCTGGGATTTACTAAGATTTCGACGAAACCGACTCTACCTTTCGTTTAATCAAAGGCCACTATCACCCAACAGCTTCTTCCACCTTAACAGGAAGACCCCATCTCCATTCACCCTGGTTGGACACACAAAAGACGACAAATACAGGACGCAGTGCAGACTCAATACCGAATTGTAGCCGTTGTAAACGCGCATGCCAGTCACGCATCGGTCTCGTCGGACACGTTTCATGTCAGTGCTGGTGGAGAATCAATGCATGGAACTGCTGTCATCTCCCGCCACATATACCTTTCCTTATCACACTCTCTCAACATGAGTTCATTCGGTCATGGGAGAGTGCAAGACAGTGCTCATTAAAATAGCGTCCACAATTCGTGCTGACACTGCCTCCACACACTCGGTCAGCGCATTAAACTACCCCGTTATATATATAGTCACTAGAACCATTCGGCGTGCATACCTTAACCCCCCGGAGAGGTATTGTACTTGTGCATAGTACCGCTGAAATTATGCCTGGTCTGGCCGACTTCGATTATGTCCCAAACTGTACTTCTCCATTCGTGACGCTCCGCAGCGGCAGATCTGGACAGTTCAACCCAGTCTCTTCGCCTACGTCAGAGACCGAATCACCTCCATGTTTTGAAGACTCTCAGTGGTTAAGGTGTGTGTGAAGACAATAGCAAGGCCCACCAAGGGAAACCGGAAAATGTGTAGTCATCGTGAAATTCCTCATCTCAGGCAGTTTCTGAGCTGCCTACCTCTTCAACGCCTCCAGTGGGGTAACAGTGCCGGATCGATGGTGGCAACACTGAGCTCCTAAGGTGGACCATGAAGAACATGTCCAAACCACCTCGGCCGTTTTTTTGGATGGCCTGAATTATACTTGCGATGTTGTCACAGCGAGCGCGGACGGTCTCATTTGAGACGACGGTGGTGAACTTCACTCTAAAGATGGCCCTCAATCAGTGGTGATCAAATAGCTCCAGTTTTTGTTCGTCCTCTACGCTCACTGTCCAGGATACACAACCACAGAGGACAGGCCGGACAGATGCAAGATAAACGTAATCTTGATGATAATGGAGATGTCGAGTCAGATCCATCGGCATTTTCTAAGGCTTGGGAAAATCCGTCAGGCAACTTAAATTCGGAAGACAATATCGTCCTTACTTTGTCAATTCGGCAGCAGCCTCGCCCCGAGGTATTTAAAACTGTCTTCTTCTTCAAGTTGACAACCATCAATCCCGAGACGTGCATTTTCCTGGTCAGGGATGCAGCTTAAAAACACTTTGGTCTTCCCAGCGATACCATCGGCGTAGTCGAGATCAGTCAGTCGGTGTCTGGGTGCTAACTCAACACCGTCCCCTTCATGCAGGACCTTCCGGAGAATTCAGTTAATAGCGTACTTGAACAAAATGAATGACGAGATACCACCCCGTCAAACTCCAGGCCGAATACTGAACGGTTGGGAAAGATTGCTGTGGACCAGAACTCACGCAGTGGTGGGGCGATGATAGGCCTTGATCACGGCGATTATTTTTAGCGATACACCATCAAGTGTCATTATCCACAACAGTGATTCACGATGGGCGAAATCGAACGCCGCGACAAAGTTAACAAAGCAGACCGTCGTTAGTTGCTGGTGTCTATGGCGGAGTTCGAGGGTGCGCCTCAGTGTGAATACCCGGTCCACAGATCCACATCCGGCAGGGAGAGGTCTGTCGAATTCCGATAAGGACTGATGAACTATCGTGTGTATGCATTGGTGGATGTTAATCGAATGACGGAGGTCGAATGTCACTTTACTCTGACTGAAACAAGGGAAGTAAAAGAGGGAGTGGGGGTGAGTGAGGGAGATACTTAGCGATCTTCCCTTATATCAATTCAGCGCATTCCTCATTCTAGTAGGTAGGAAATACTTGAAACAATCAGGGTGGGGAGGGGTAACTAGGCTCAGCCAGGCCTCAGCAGTTCATTCCTACAGTGTTGGTTGTAGCATTACGGACTTCAAAGAGACACGAGACCCTGTACGGCACTCGGCACACGACTACTCCGTCACTTATTCTCGGTCACAGTGACTTGGACAGACCACTAGTGGGTTTGGCACGGGAATATGGACCTCCCCCAGTAATACAGGTGACCTAGCGCTAAATTCCAGAGGTATCTCTTACCGCGTCCCAACTTTATTAATGTCGCCAACTTCAAGTATCCTTCTCTACTAACCCTATTTTACGCGGAGAAAGTAAGAATAAGTTGCCACCCCAGACCACTTCAATGGGCATCTGTCCCTTAACTTGCTCTTGTGGAGCAGGTTATATTGGTCGCACGAGTCGCCGCTTATCCAAAAGAATACGGGAACACCTGCCGGCATGGCTGAAAAAAGACAAAACTAAGAGCATAAACAGCGCCATTCTCGCGCATGTTGTTAATTCAGGATATCATGTAGACCTCAATGAAGCATTTCGTGTGATCTATAAGATCCCATTGAGCTATTTTAAACCACTGGGCCAGCGCCTGTTAGCAACAGCCGAGGCGGCCGCCATCAGGTAGCGAAACCACGTTCAGGTCGACCAACGCTGCAACTCACCCCGCCCCTGGCACTGACTGCTATTATCCCCTCCCTTTCCCCCATATTCCCACATCCGGCCTGTGTTTTACGGAGAAATTCTTATCGATTTCTCTTATCGCTGACATGTTTTACTTCTATCCCGTTCTCAGATAACTGTACTGGCCTGACGAGAATTTATCGAAAGCTACGTATGCTCGCCACCTGGTCTTCTGATTAAAAATAAGCCTCATAACCCAACCATCCTAGCTCCAACCCCAACCCTCCTAAACCTGGACCAAATTCTAACCATAACTTATACCCCCCAGCCGGAAGTTGGCGCAATGGCGCATGTACTACGGGGCTAAAAGTGCCCTGCCTACTAGTGTATGAAGGAAGGGAGATAAAGTGAATTCAGACCAGTTTAGAACAAACGTCTACTTCCCAAGTACAAACAACCAAACGAGTGTGAAAACAGTCTTAAAATGCTAACTCTCTGGGTCTGAGAAGTCGACGACCGACGGAATAAGTCGAGCCCTGCAGTCAGAAAACAATGTCAGGCCCTTGCCGTTTTCCCTACGGTACCTCCACTTATGTGACATCGGAGGCGACCCGACAAAAATTGATTTGTCTGAATCTAACTACCAGTTTGTGGAGGGCACGCGTAGAAGATCTACTCTATTTTTCATCAGGCACTACACCCACGACCGTCTCAAGTGGCTTGATCCGTCTGAGCACTAGCACACGATGGACGTTGGAGGAGAGAGTGGGGCAAATACGAGGGGAGTTTGTTTCTCTACAAACAAATTTACGCGCAACTTGTTGCTGAGGTCCATCAGGACTGTGGTGCTCCCCATCGCTTGAGATAAACGAACTATCATATATATGTGTTGTTAATCCGAAAAGAACGACTCTTTCGTTTGTGATAACACTGTATCCATAAAGTGATGGGGGTCAGTTTCTTGTGAAAGTGTAAACGGATGGAATAAGAATAAATTGACTGGTTTCTTGATGCCCAAATTGAATGGACATAATTGCTCTGGGTGAAGCTGTTCTAACAACTACAGCGTTTTCTTATAATAATTTACAAAAACCGGCGTATTTTTCCAGTCCTATTATCTGGACTGGGTTTGGCAATTTTAAGTTATGCTTGAAAGTTATAAATCTGCACTTCACCGTTTTCTCAGAATAATGGAGCCTTGACGATTCTGCACAACATCGGGCGCCGTTCCACCTGTCTGGTTTTAGTGACGTGTGCAAAAGACCACTAACACTCCCCAACGCCTCGAAAGTGGGTCTAGAATCTGGCCTTTATGTCTTGTCTGCTTTCCGGACAATGTGGGCATTGAACTGGTGGGGAAATTGGGAGAGCCCATTAGTGATGTTGGCGACTTACTCATCCATCTCATTAGCATAGACTGGCCTTCACAACGCAGTGACAAATGGTCACTTATGGCATACATGCAGCCGTCCGTAGGCACGTGCAGTCACCCTATATGCAAATAACCTGAGTTGGTCAAGCAGACATTCCTGGAGCCGAACGACGGACGAACGTACGCACGCTCTTCATACATGCAGTCAAAATGACCACTCCCTTGGATGAGAACACCTTCTCGTTTACGTACCTGGGTCGATTTACAGCTCACGATTTCGGATACTCCAGCTCAGAGGCCATCCATGCCCAGCTGGTTGAGTACTACGTGGCCTTTCTTGCACGGGCTTACGAACAACGACTTCCTTTTGACAAACTGAACGTCCAGAACCCGATCGATACTCGGCTAGTCGCTCTCGAACCGAACGGGGTAAGCGTGCGAAGCTGGCGTTACCGACGGTTCAATGAAGCTGGCACCCTGATTAACGAGAAGGACGTCTACAAAGCCGAAAGAATTGTCCTCTGCGATTGTCTGTGTTTCGAGGTAGTCCAGTCGGCCGGGCGTGGCGCCTCCTCATCCCGCGATTCCGCCGTCTGTTATGCCTACCTGAGGCGTGCTGTGGACTCCAGACAGACTATTTCTGAGGCAAATCTCAGGCCGCTTGACGTCCGTCTGAGCAATTGGCTGCTAAAGTATCGCCGCTTTCAACGTCCACCTCTGGTCGTTCTGGCGATTCATCGAGCCTACGCTGACAGTTGTGTTGACCTGCTGGTCTTCCTCGCGTCCAGCCAATCAGAGGGCCTAAAATTTGTCAAAAATGTCACTGAACTGGCTTGTAAGGTCACACCAATGAGGCCACACCGACGAGTTCGTCGTCGCGCACGCACTGCAGACGCCAAGTATAATGAGAACCCAAGAACCACGACTGACAGCTGGAGACGTCCAGAATCCCCTCCCGGTCGGCGTCAGGTCTCCCCGCAGCTGCTGTTCAGACCGAACCTAGCGGCTTCACGTGGGGAACCTCTGCAGACTCTGGCTAGCCAGGAGACTCACTCCCCGACATCGCCGTGCAGAAGTCATAATTGGCATGGCGAATGTTGTCTGCCAATGGGTATCCTGCCAGAAATCCTGACGACCGCAGAACTTAAGAGAGTGCGCAGTCGACTGTTGCAGTACCAGCTCGGACAAGAGGCGATGCGTCACGTTTACAATCGACGGCGGGGTCATGTGGACTATGATTCAACACACTGGCAGCACACGTGTGAGGACTTCTCGACGGCTCGACCGAAGTCCTGTTCTTCGCTCTACCGCGGCCCAGATGTGGGGACCAGTTTTCAGTAAGATGGGCGGACGACTGCGCCGAAGACTGTAACTGTTTTAATACCGAGATTTGTACATGGATTCATGCGGCTCCGTTTTGTGGTGGCCAATGTATTATTTTCACTGATTCGCCATTTGCATCACTTTTAACTTTAATAATAATGTCCATCCCTTTTGACACAGTATGTCGAAGTGCAGTCCTGACATTACATCTGGACATCCCAGTCACAGTGTGACTTGCGACAAAGGTCTGGCGGAAGTTGCACGGCTCCGGCTGAACGATAGATGCCCTAGTTCAGCATGGATGAGCTCTAGAATAGGGCTAGGACCATCAAATATAAACTTCGCATACTTTTTTCCCCTAATTGGTACGAATTAAACTAAGTTGATTTACAAGCGGGTTACTATCACCCCTAACATTCATTTTCATAAGCGTCTCACTTTGGGAAATGTAGCCAGTATGCGACGTCCAAGGCAGTCACAACGGGCCAGTTAAAAATTAATTACGCAAAGTCGAGATTACGACAAGTCGACAACAATCACTATAACGTCGTATGCATATTATTGTTGGTCGAAATGGGGAGTAATTTGTGCGAAATGTCGTTAAAAAGGGGAAACCCAGTCATAAGATGCTTGAAGTTGCCTTCACGGATCACAATTTAATGCGCCTCAGTCAAGATTGACGTTCACCATATCCAACTTTTCCAATGAAATCAGAAATACTTGAAATTGAGAAAAAATTCATTCACCGTATGCAAGATCATGACTGACTAGCAAGTTTACTGAACCGGCTTCGGAAAGGACAGAGCCACCTATATATGGGCTGAAATTCAAATAGAATTGACGTTTGACGATTGCAAAATATTCTTAACTATGGACTGCTGACCGCTATGCGGCGGTCTACGTGTGTTTTAAACCCAGAGGGCCAACGCGAGGCAAAAATCGCAATTTCCGACCTACAGCCGGGATGAATCAATGAACGCCGTTTCCCACTTCCCTTCAATTACCCGCTCTACGACTGAACACCGTAAACCTTTCCCCCCACTTCTACTACGCCTGCAGGCATCGTAATATAATCGGCATGACGGTAATTACTCACGAAAGTACAGCGTCTGGCCAATTACGTAAAATGTTGATCGAAATCCTTAGATGCACTTTCCGTCAGAAAGAATTACTTAGGTGAGACTGTAAGATTAATTATGGTGAGGAATAATCCTAAGGTATTTCAGTCACGCCAGGATGCCGTCTTTTGAATGAGTTTCGTTATGGCCGCCTGCAAACCCATGATTGCTAAAAAATGATCGCCTAATTTGCATTATTTCTTTCCACTGATTTTCGGTGTCCTCGTAAATTTAAATATGGTTTATTTAAAACATTTAATAATTCACATTTTGTAGCAAACATCGTTCTCTTATTTTTAACTAGACGAAGTGGAATCCTTCGATTTTAGAAATATTTTAACATCAAGCCTTTAATTCCTGAATAATTTTGAACTTGGTCTACAAGTTAACTTACGCAAAGGGATTATGTCGAAGCTTTAGGATGGTTTAGCAACAGACTTAATCCCTAGTCAACTACTGCTTTACTACACATGACATTCAGATGAGCCACTCCCTTACCATCCTTTTGAGTTACGCTCAGGAGAAAAATCCCTGTTTGTATAGCGTGTAGTTTATACGTTTACTTTTAATGCATGCAAAGCACAACGACGCCTAATCCATCTATTCATTTTACAAACGTTGCAAGAGATTGAATTTGTTATCCAAATTGAAGGAAAAGAATATCTTGGCTGAAATAATTTACCCATACCTATGGGTTGCAAACTCCACATTATTTATTTCCTCCAAAGAGAAATTACCATAACCTCGCCTGTGATTGCAAAGATGCCTCTTGGTGGGCATAAAATCCCCGGGCATATATGAATCATGTTGCATTACTAAACTGGAGTGTCGTCGGCCACATAGAGGACCATATGGGCGTCTCGGCGATTTCTGCACTTACGAACTCCCTGAAAAATGGAATACCTTTGGGCGCCAAGACGATAAAAGTACACTTTTTTTCAAAAGACTGTAGAAAAAATTGATATATATATATATATATTTTTCCTGTAAAATAAGGGTCAACAACTAAGGTAAACAGTTGCATAATGCTTAAATAATTCTTTACGACCGCAGTTAACGCAGACAGCAGCATACTGCGTTCAGGAATTGTCGTAAGATTAAGTTCCTATCTTGGAGACACTACCTGTGTAATGTTTTTTAGAGTGACTTCAACAACCAGGTTTCAGGACATAAACGTACCAGTGGGCATTGAAGCTTAGTCTAAAGCCCTCGAAGATAGCTGCATAGCGACAAGGAATAGCCGGAAAGAGAAATGCCGACAAAGACGGAGGAGACTGTGACAGCCCTTTCTGTCTTATTAGTTGTCGTCAGTCAGCATTACGAAAATGCAAGTTCGTAGAGCCTGGGATTCGGATCCCGGGTTGTTTGGTCATTGGACATTTTCAAGTCAAACGATCTCTCATAGGCCGACGGGCCCACTGTCCCGCCAGTTGGGCAAAGTTGGCCGGCGATGGTTAATAAGCCAGAAATGGCCATCCCAGTCTCACTTGTCTTGGTAATACACCTCTTTTCGCATGATCTTTTACTGTCTGGAAAGCTTATCGAAAATATACTGTTGGTGTGTAATGAGTTTCCGCGCGTATTACACACTTGTTTGGTCATCACCAATTTTCCCTGAATCTGAATCTTTTATGGACGTCATAAAATACCCAAAAGAAGTCGGCGTATGGCAGATGGGTAAGTGCGTACAGTCGCGGGACGAGTCTTTATCAGTCTGATGAATACTACTGAGCCTCCTTTTCCTGGCCAAACAGGAGACCAGCTTGGATTAGACAGTGAAACGGTGCGCATAATATAGAAGGCAGTGGTACGACTCATGCAGACAGAAGGAAGTTCACTTTAAACAGTCGATTTGCTACGACAGACTACGCGCGGAGGAGGGGGGGTTGCCTGTTGATACATTGTCCTAGAGAGTGTTTAAAAGACGTTTACTTGGAGGGAGGGTAGTTAGAATAAAGTATATGCACAAGAAAAGTAAAAACTACGGAGGACTGCTCTTCAAAGTTTTTGGTCAACGCTTCGTCGGCAGATAACATTCGCTAACCTGCGCCTCTCCAAGGAGCTGGTTCTGATGAAATGTCTACACTGGTTCATTGTTCTTCAGTACGAAGAAGGCTTAATTAAAAAAAAACGTTTGGCGCTGAGAGCAGTCAGGTAACAAAAAGTGCTCGAAATATTGGTAGATGGAATGAATGCGTCTGCCAGTAAAGCAAGTGGTAAAACGCTGGTGACCTTGTTAAACAGCATTTTCTTACTCCGCGCATACACTTGCCGGGATAGCCAGTTTACGTGCGGCAGATGTCACGGACTAAAGCAGACTTGGTCTGGTCATCGCCGTTAGCCACAGAAGAGTTGTTGGATTTTTGCTAGTCCGAGCGACGTGTGCAAGCCAGAAAACACATTTCGGTGTACATATGGTACTATTGATAGAATATAGGTTAAAGTTAAAAACGTAAAAATCTCAGCAATGAACACCTACCCAAAGAATTCCTTTGTCACTATTCGAACAAATTTAATTTCCGGCTCAAGGTCAGAATATGAACCTAGTTACTTAAAAGGACATCGATTATGCTTGAAAGAGGGTCCCAAGAAGAGAAAGGGGAATGTCAGCAGGAAGGTAAAATAGGGGCACTCCTGCAGGCGACATGGAGGATTCCAAACGTTGATTAACAGCACACAACGAGCATGGTCGGGGGAAGATATTTCACAGTACACAATGACCTTCTTCAGTAAATTTTCCGCGATGACAGCATGTCCGCCGATGCAGCATCCTCTCTTCTAATATGAGCCGTATGGCGGCATCCAAGCCCTATCCTCCTCCTGCACGTCCATGGCTCATTACAAGCGTCCGGTATACCTCAGGGCACACGAATGGACAAGCCTTGCCAAATGCCTATAAACGGCATTAAGGCGGATCCATCATGTCAAGAGTAATGAGTGTATTTGAGTACAGCATTAACAATTTGATTTGCCCTGACGTACACGGAAAGGTACGGTATGTAACGCATCTCATGAAATGCTCACCTAAATTCTTAAATACGATCTCAGTAAGAAAGGATTAATTAGGTAGGATTGTAATATTGATTACCGTGTAGTACAATACAAGGTTATTCCAGTCATGCCAGTATGACGGATTTTCAAAGCATGTCTTTCTGGAGGCGAAGCGAAGTTAGGATGTCCTAATCTTCGTTAAATCCACTCTGGATTTATTCTAACCTTTTAAAACGTGTCGATTCCATAACTACATGACGATTTGTCCACCTCGCCCAAAAATTTGTTCGAAGTATAAACCTATTTGAACCCAATATGGAGCCGTTTTTTGAGCTCTCAATCGAAACAAAATTATAATAATCCGACTCAGTGGTTTGGTTACGCGAATTATTGAATAATTTCGGAGACAGCAGACTGACCCCACGAAACATGCAATAATCTCTGTCCACCTTCATGCTCAACCTTGGTTACAGTTAGACCTCTAATTACTAGAACAAACTCCATCCTGGTGGGTATATTACAATATCCCCCCCCCCTACAGAGGTGGCCTTTTCCGCAGGGTTACTGGTTGGAGCATCATTCATCACGCCTTCGATAGCTGGTGGTGGTACCAGATGCGATGGGATAATTGGTAGTGTCCGTGGTCATGGTGAGTAGGCGTTCTCCGTACGACCTGGGCTCGCCAAAGTGCGCCTTTAAAACCGCCCCCTCGCACATCCGAGCATTGTTTATAAAATGCAGGCGTTAAAGTCATTCCCTTTACTCAGTTTATGGCAAAATATATGTTTTCTAACTTTCTTACTGAAAAGTGACAGCTCTTGGCCTTAAAATTTAGCAATTATGAGGCTTTTTACGACGCTGAAATGGCTGTTCAAGTATAACCGTTTTGTCCGTTATTCAGTGTTGTTTATGAGGGATGTAAGTTAGCCTATACTCTTTATAAGATTTTAGAGCTCAATGTAGTATCTTCCTAATGGCATGGCGAGATGTATAGGTCTTTTCAAATGGAAAGTGCACGGCCCGTTGATGAAAAACGCTAAACTGTGATTTAACGGCTGGTCGGCGTTCAAAGTTATTCGTAGACTGAAAAGCTTTCTCTGAGAAAAAAGCTTAAAGAAGGCGCCATCTAGTTTCGATAAGTACGAGAAGAAATGTTTGTGAGGTACTATTCCATGACGGCATTGAGAATTAATGGAAAATATTCGTCATTTTTACCGAGGACGAGTTTTGCAGGATGTCGGAAAGAGGCACATCCAAAACTGACATTCAGATGTGAGTAAGTATTTTTGAGATCTTGCTACACGATAATAAATATTGTAACTCTACCTACTAAATTCTTTCTAACAAAGAGCACATTTCAGGAGTCGAGTTAGGGTTTTCAGTGATATGCTACTTACCGTACATCGATATTAACATACTTCGGAGAGAATATCTCCATCCTTTGTTGGCCGGCTGGGCCTGATATTTTGTCACTTTCCGAGTTGATAACATTCCTTCGATAGAATACATCTAATACTTTGTTTCGTCATTTGAATACAAACCTTCTAAGACTTGCTATACTTTGGCACAGTCCTTCAAGGTATTAATATTTCTGACAAGGAAAATTGTTGTCTGGTGATGCAATTTAGTCAGGTTTGCCTCTACGTCAGGAAATGAAATGACGTTCGACTTTAAATCAGAATTTGAGATCGTCATTCGTTTGAGGACTCAACTGTACTACAAAATTTAGTTGCGTGCATTAAGATAACAGTCTTCAGATATTTTCAAAGATCCAGCGGTTATATGATGCATTAAGCATACTCAGTCAAATTAACAGCAGATATGACTTCCATGTATGCTGCCTGTTTTGGTAAAACGTAAAGTTCTGCGCAGATTTTTAAATTGTCTCACGTGGTTGACGACGGTTTATAAGACAGAAATGGCCATTTCAGACCCCTTTTCTTTGTCGATAATAACATTCTGCCTATATCATGCGCCGCTTTACGGCTGCTGGTTGGCCTCGAGAGAGAGAATCCGTAAGGCGCAACGGGACGAGGGAGCTCCGTAAAAATAATCGGTGAGCGCTACTATACCATTATCTCACCTATAAAAGGAACTTACAGTTGCAAATACATGAGGTCCCGCAGTAAATGAGACTATTTTATAAATCGAAATCTAAAAAGGGGAAACACAAGTATAACCGATTTCCCACAGCACATTCTCCTTTCAGACAGTATTTATTACAGTAGTAACTGGAAAATGTCGATAATAAAGAGATCATAGTGATTTCGGTCAGCGACCACCTCCATGAAAGGTTCACGGAAATTTTTAAATGAATCTTCGATTAGGAAGGGTTGAGTAAATGCAGCCTGTTCCGAAGACATTTCAGCCATGCCAGGATTCTGGGTTTTGGGCGTAATTATCTCGTACCGCATGATAAGGCAGCACTTAATTGACTGCTTATGCAAAATGCATTTTCCCCATCGATTCACCATGCCGCTGCTAATAAAAAATATTACTTCAATAGCCATATAAATGTACAGGCCAGAAGAGAATTTATCGAAAGCAAACGTATGCTCGCCAAATTGCCTTTTGAATTAAAAATATGTTTCATAGACAACGCAGTCAAGAATGCCCTTTCATGCGCTAGTTTATATTTTACACTCTAATAAGCGGTTTATTTTGGCCTAAAAATTCAAAATTATGAGAAAATTTAAGACCGTAAAATGTTTTTTCATACAGCACTATATCTGCTTATTGCCAACATCGTCAAAACGCATTGTAAAATTTCATGAATTATCTATGATATCTTCTTAATGGAATAGAAGAATGTATTAGTTTCCTTACAAGGAAAGTATTCAGCTCGTGTACCGTAATTCCTGAACGCCAGTATGATGGCAGTTTTGACTCAAATTGAACTGAGAATTGAAAAAAATAATTAAAATCTTTCTTGTGGTAAATAATTTAAAGAAGACTCCATGTGCTGACAAATGAATGTCAGGATGGATATTTTGAACGTGTTTTTCATAAAATATATCAGGATTTGTCTACAGAGGGAAAACTGCTGGAAATAACTCATACTACAGTAGGTGGGCTAACTCATGAAATGTCAACCGAAATTCTGAAATTCGTTTTCGCGTCGAAAAGAATAATTAAGTAGGGTTGTAAAACTCTATGATATTTCAGTTACCTCAGGAAGCCGGCTTTCGAATGGACTTCCCTTCGGCTGCATGAAAATTTGCACTCCGTAAAAAATGGCCATTTAAGGTCAAAATTATTCGGGAATTGGAAAAGTTTTTGAAAACCAAATTAAACCATTCCTTTGAGTATAAGATTAGAAGAAGCCGTAATTATCTACCAAAAGAGCAAAAGAATGGATACTTTCATGCATGTTTCCCAGGAAATATAATTGGACTTTTAGGGGCATCGAATTTCAATGAGAGAAATGTATGAAACTTAAGTAGTCCTTTTTACGGTGTGAAGTTTTTGCATGCAATCGGAAGTAAGTTCATTTAAAAGCACCCTGGAGTAGCTGAAGTATTACAGAAGTATGTTGCAGGTCGACTAGTTTTACAACCCTACTTAATTAATCTTTTTGAAACGAAAACGCATTTCGGAATTTCGGCTGGCATTTCATGAGTTAGCTCGCCTCCTGTATGTAAGTAACCACTTTTTAATGAGTGCATTATTTGCAGGCAACTGAGGAGAAGGGCATTCAGAGGCCGACATCCTGCAATGACTGCATATGACTGCTCTTAATCATACTGCATCACAACGGATACTACAACCTCACTTCAGTAATTCTTCTTGATCTGAAACGCATTTTGGAATTTCAGTTGGCATTCCCTGAGTTTGGTCACTGACTATTAACCGAAATTTCCAAACCCTCGTCATGCAAGACTCCCTTGTGACTTTCAACTTAGTGTGCCCGCCCACTCGCAGGTGGCGACTGCCAAGTGCAGGCCCCACACAAGTCTGCGCACAACTGCGCAATGAAGTTCGGTGGGTGCACTTTGCCCCAGACGACTTCTCGGACAAAATCAGTGACCCCCCTCGCGAGCAAAAGTTGCTTTGCCTTGAAAGATTTTCAGCTCTATACGTTCCTTTACCACGTTTTGTGATTTTGTTTACCTGGGTTCAAGCAGCGAGTCAGTATTTTCCGTCATGCAGATATTAGACACTTCGAAGCAGAAAAATGCGTTTCAGACAAACAGTAGCCTCATGCAGTTACCTGTGAGTAAAATATCGCTGAGAGCAGACAGTTCCATATTACAAGTAGCCATGAGTCAAATTTCAGGAGGTTTAGACCTAGAGTTTATGTTTGGGCTAGGGTCAAATCTGGGGCATGGGAATCGGTACCCTGGACAACATTTAGCGCAAGCCCACCTACGATGCTGGGGTGACTAATCCCCTGTCCAAACACCGACGTTTTAACTAACCGAGTTACCTGCGAAAAGTAGACCATCCGAAACCAACTTTTGTTTGACCAAGTAGGAAATTGGGGTCAGAATTCAGAATTGTTGACTTTATTAACTTTTAAAACCTTGTATGCGTTTACGTAGAAGGAATGCCCTTAAAGACTGGGAACTTCGACAGCCATTTATAGCTTATTCCAAACATCAGCCGGTCGTCGTATAATTCTAGGTTGGTTAGAGCAGACATCTGAATCCACGCGTTTTTACCTGTTGGGTGGTTGAATCAAGCGACCAGTCTCAAGTCCTATCGGCTGGAATTGTGAACACTTGAGGCCTTATGAATGAGGGGTTTCTACTGTATCAGTGGTCAATTACGGGCCTGTTAGAGGCAATCCATTCTGGTGCCTTAGTCGGGAGTTTTCTCAGGCGGTCGTTTTGTGGCACGTGATCATGGCTGCGTAATCATGAAAACGTAATCAAGTAATCATGAAAACCGATTGATCATTGCTGCACTATGTCCCTTCGCCTGTCAACCATCGCACCTGTGGAGAGTTAATTCTATCTGCTTTCCCATTTAGTTGATAGTTTTTTGATAATTTTACAATGTAAGTAGGCGTCAAATAAAGACAAATAAGAACAATTGAATTCTAATTAATAGGTGGTTCATAACGTGGAAAGTGTGGGTTTTCGTGAAGTTGGAGCTACACTGGGTGTGATGGTACGCCTGGGTGTGGGTCGGGCTGTGCTAACCCCCTACGCTCTCCCTCATCTCCGATCTTCTTTACTCTGTCTTGAGACGGGGCCCTAGTGGTGGGAGAGGAGAGTGCGTTAGTTGCTGCGCAAGTCTACTCTCACCATAAACTTATTCACGCACAAGTCACCGTGCTTGCTTCACGTTGCTGTGGAGCACACGTTGGACGTCGTTGGGCAGGACGGTGGAACTGCCGAAGTTGCACTAAACGGTTTTGGTCTGCATTTACCTAAATCGTCTGGACTGCAGATTACGTTTCTAAGAGTGATCGACATCTAGAGTTGCACCCCCTGTCACAACCAGGCAAGTATCTGGCGCGCAAGTTGGTCTATAGACCGAAATTTCTGCCTGTGACGCCATGAATTTTGATTTGCCGATTCGAAGAATTCACGAATCTATTCAAATGGGCTTTTGTCAAATCAAGTGTAGGCCAACGGTCTTTGATGCTACCACGCTTATTGCGTTTTTATCCGAGATGATCACAGTTAGAGTGAAAAAAAGATTCATAATGTTAGCAAATAGTTAGGGCACATTTTTACGGTCCTTTGACTCATATGGGAGAAAGAAAAAAGACATCAGTCAACTCAACAACTCACGGGAGGATTACAGCGACAGCCGACAAAGACTCAAATTGCCAATAGAAGCAAAGATACGAGTCCCAGGAAGCAGCCATCATGACGGAGACACGATCGCACGGACCCCAAATGTTTACGAGCGCTTCTGTATGTCAAAAACGTTTCGGAAGCTCTCGCCGCCTTCTCGCACCACTTGGGGTTGGAATTACACACAGACCGGAGACAACCATCAGGCATCAGGTAATAAAACCAAAAGACCCGCTGCCACGGCAAGAAACGTCTGGAGTCGTTTATCGGATCTGTTGCAGTTGTGGGCAAAGCAACTACGTCGGAGAAACTAGAAGATAGCTCCAAACGCGAATGGCCGAACACGCTGCAGCGGTGTGGAGAAATGACGCCAGCTCTCAAGTTGCGGCTCATTCGTAAAGATCTGACCACACATTCAAATTCGAAGAGGCCGAAATTCTCGCTAGATGTGACAACCGTGTTAGCCGGGAGCTGCTTGAGTCATGGTTTACTGGCCCCCAGTCCATTAACAAGTTCAATGAGCTTCCACTTCTATACTCGGTGCTGAGACTTCGCCTAGGCGGAGAAATTAACCACGCGGGGAGAGCACAGGTGGACACTTTTCCCAACACCAGGGTCAGAGCGTCAGATGGTCGAGCAACCCTCACACCAACACCCAACGCACATGATGAAAGTACTGCAGTTAACTACGCAAATGTTGGCCATCAAACAATTAGCACACCAGGTGAAACGGTCCCTGATGAAGGGGGAGGGAGCCGTGAATTTCCATAGGTATGCGGTAGCCATTGGCGACTGCATTCTATAAATGCTGCAGCCCTTGTGCATAAACCACTCGTAGCTGCTTTCGTCTCTGATGATGGGTTCGAGCAGGAATCCGAAAAGTCAGGTTAATAAAGCTCCTGTCCCAGCGATTGTGTCTCTTTCTTTACAAAGACTCGAATTATACGTACTCATAATCAATGAAGAAAGACGTTCAGCAGTATAGTCTAATAGCAGAAGACCATCTAGTTAATTTTTTCCGTGATCGGGGCTTCGTGCAGGCGGTTGCATAGCAATGAATATTTGGGAAACTGGAAGCGCCATCGACAAAGACGAACAGGGTCCAGGTGGTCACGAATTACCACGCCGGTTGGTCGTACCCGAATTTTAAGTCAGAGAGTCCCAGAGTTCGGACTCAAGGGATTTCGATTGTTGAACTATGTCTATAAGTTCCACGATATTTACTGCAGAAGTGTTCACTTAACTGTTTGGAATGTTATTTTTACGAGCCGCATTCAGTCATCGCTCAGGGAATGATTAAACACTGCAAGAAACAAGGGAACCCAGCCTTGACAAGACAGTTCGGCGACGTCCACCACCTGCACGACGCAGTGGTCTCAGTATCGACGACCTGCGAATGAATAATTTTGTAGTCGCGCGGACTTTCGCAGCACCTATTGCACTTCCCCCTTCCCCACTCAACTTGCGCTGGTGGTAAGACGACATCAGAGCTAAGCAGCCCGACTACGCAAGACCAATTCACACAGAATTTACTGGCCTAATGTAAGGGTGGCTCGTATCTCTGGTCACTGGAAGTGCCGTAAAGGCCAGATTAAGAAGGAACCACTGCAGTGTGGGTTTTTGAAGGGACCAAGTTTTCCCGTCGGTTGTCAACTATCCAAACCACGATTCTCAGTGCGCTGTAGTAGATTGACGTAAGTCAGATTAGTGTAATTATCTACCGTACTGACAACACTAGTACAAGCTAAAAACCCGGACAGGCGTGTTTCGTCGATCTTGTGCCGCTGCCTGACGCAGCTGCGAGGGGTTCGGCTTATCGGTGGTCCCCAGGCCTTCGCCGTGTGCTTTTTGCTCCAAGTGGCGGCAAACGATCGGCGAAACACGCGTGTCTGGGCTTTTAGCTTGTACCAGTGTTGTCAGTACGGTAAATAATTACACACTGGATGCGTGTTAACTTTGTGTGAATATTACGCTGTCATTCCGCAGTAGCTGATGGAATTCAGCTCAAATATTCATATCGCATTTTCGATCGTGCCTGACAAAGTCTGTTCCAAAGGGTTTACTCCAAATTCGCGCATTAATTTCCTCGGAAATTAAACAAGGCATGTCAGATTTATTCTAGTGAGGAATATTCTAAAGTGTCCTAGGGATGGATTACTTAGCCGGTAGGGTTATTCTACCTATGCAGCTAGTCGCCGAGCCGTTGCTGGTGGACTCGTGATTGGATGATTGCGTTGCCCGTAAGGTGATCTGTGAGTGCTTCTCTACCCTGGATTATTCGGTTTCTACCTCACCGTTTTCCCTCTTCCACACCCCAGTCCACGATCCGATGCTGTTAACCAGCTAGTAGTAAAAATTGAACGCGGTGGCTGACACGGTATGAAAGCCTACGTCTATGGCATCTGCATTATGCACGATAGATGAGCGATGGGGGAAATTTTTCCCCATTCGCAGCTCCTCTGGCCTGCCGTAAAACTGACGGAAGCTATCCAGCTCAGCTATCGGCGGAGCGCTGCGTATGTGAGACTTATCACAAGCAATCAGTTCAACTATGTTTTATAAATGGAAAACAGGACCGTTTTGAGTAAAATCGACCGTTTCTCGGTATTCCAGTAATTTCCGACGCTGCCTAATACCAAACGCCAAATAACCTTGCTCGTACGCGCTTTACTATTAAAGATTCTGAATATAAACAAGAACAGTCTCAATTAAATCCTATTTGAGACCGAGAAATCGTATTTTCCGTTCGTGAAAATCAGGTAGGGTTAGGCATAAAATATCGCATAGTTTTCAAAAAAGAAGGGACAGATTTCTTGTTAAAAATTCTGTTTCGCAACTTTGGGGCGTTTTTGCTGTAAAACGCGGCAATGAACGTGCTTGACGCGAACGAATTTAAATGATAATGCTCATATTCATTGCGCTGAAGAGGTATGAATCCGGCGGCACTTGCGAATATAATGTGAATTTTATGCACCAACCAGCCTCTGCGCCTGATGCCTCTAAAGTATTTTCATTCCCGCCAACAGTCCGGATCTTAAAATTATCGAATGCCTTTCCAATTATCAAAAGAAACTGGTACAGTGCGAAAAAGGACCGTTTTGTAGAGGAAATCTTGATTTTATTCTTAATAATCGCATTGATGAAACCGCTAAGGTCAACCTGCTAAGAAAAGCTTTATTTTGTGCCTAATAGTCACATTGAAAAAAAAACACTATAGACATTTTATATGTCTCCAAATCTGCGGAACGGGCAAGACACGTGGATAGGACCCCTATTCCAGGGCTGTGCTCTACTTTCCAGGGAGAATAGGGTTAATGTTTAAGTTAGGCTCAGGGTTGGAGTTCAAATTAAGTTAAGGCATTGGGTTAGTGTTAGGGTCAGGGTTAGGACATGGGAATGCCTACCTCTTCTGAACTTTTGAACAACGACGCCTGTACTTCCAGCGGTTCCTATATACCCGTGTCGTCCTCGCAAACGGACGTCGACATAGCACTAATTCCGTCTGTACAATCATTATAGTTTTTTTCCGAAAGTTGTTAAGATAGAGTCTGAAGTTACATTAACCGATCCCATTGTCGACATCCTCTTTGTGTGTTTATATGTTTGCATATGCTTTAGACGCGAAGACTGCTCGCTCAACCTTAGTTTCGGTCGACGTGTTTCTTCTATCACCGTGAGCAGGAACAGTCTCTGATGAGCTGAAATTATTCTAACGCCTTTTCACAAAAGCTTGGGGATAAATTATTCCGTGAATTGTGAATGCCAAAGTTTTAATTATTGTCGCGCTATATATTCAAAGTCATCAGAACGCGTCCCGAAGTCATACCATCTACTTACATTAAGTATGCGATGATGAACGTTTCCGGTTTGACTTTGTTTGAACTGAAAAGTGTCAACATTTGGCGTACCAGACGCACATTATTGTTGTGATATGCAACCAACAAGTCCTCCCACAATTTTCAAAATTCGAACGGAATTGACAGATTTAAGCTTCAATCAGTTCCCACCGAAAAAAGTAAGTTAAAGTTTTTCCAAAAGTATCTCACCTCAGGTTCGACCAGAAATCCAAAGTAAGATGCGTTTTTCCCATTGCGGCTCGGTATTAAAGTGTGGAAAAATTGCATGGATTTACAGCAGCCACTGTTATTTTTGTCTGATGAACTCGGAAATTTAAAAAAAATAAGATTGGTTGTGGTCATAATGGCTGTTTTTTGCTTTCCTTATGCTTCTTGTTTTCTGTAAGCTACAAGCAAGTTGACCTTGACTGAATGATGTTTAAAACGTGCTGCTTATTATGCCGCCGTATACAAAAAAGCCGCAGTGCATCTGGACTTTTAGAGATAGGCTACAGTAGAGTGTTAAACAGCTGGCATTTCACGTGCTTACTGAGAGATTGAGATACGAAGTCGCCAGTCAAAAATGTGGGTCATGTGTGCAATGTACTTCTGACAAGATGTAAACAACCCCTCCCACGGAAAGGCGCCGCGCGGTGCTTTCTCCCTCCGCCATCTATACTAACAACCGGCGTTTCATTACCGATCCCATCGCGCTTCACCTGGCGAACAGTTTGCCCGAGATGCTCGATGCCCATCTGATCCGTTCACAGTACGCAGAGTAATATAATCGGAAATAAGGCTGGAGACACAGGCTGCATTGCACAGAAGCTTATTTGAAGACAAGCAGAAAGGAAAACAAAGTATATCAATTCTCCTAGTCCGACAACGTGCCCCTTGTGAGGTGAATATGCGAGAAAGGCCTGCTTCGCGTTTGTTCTGTCGGAAATTCAGAGAGCACAGTGATTCATGCAATCCGATTTGCTTTTAAAACGATTGTTGTTTCCACCGCAACCGCGAAAGAGGAAAAAGAGGCAAGAATTGCTCTCCGCGTTGTAGTAGTATCTCGATAATTGCGGTTTTTGATCGCAGTTGCCGTAATCTAGAGGTTCATAGCATTCGGGGGGAAGGATGCGTCCCTCGACCTCTGAGGAAAGGCGAAAAAAGGAAACAGTGATGTATTTGAATACACAGAACAGGGGAATTTCCCTTCGAAAATATGTGAACAAATATTAAAATAACGATCAAATACACATATTTTTGAGCTCACATACGTTCTTTAGCAAAAGAAGCAAACGTCATTTGGTAAATTACCCCCAGGCGTTGCTACATGTTGAGTAAATGCGTAAAACATAGCTAACATTGTAAACGCGCCTCAAAAATCAATACTTGCTCTCGACGTCCGTGCCGGCCGCCGTATGCGTCAATCCATATCGATTGGTCCTTAGTTCTTCCCTTTTTCCTGAGATTTTCTACACGATATCTCACTTCAAATTCCGATTGACGCACGGCACGCCTTAATGCATGGCTTTCAGAAACTTTCGCCCTTAGTGAGTAGAGCAGACGTCAACGATACGAGTTTTCAAAAGACAGTTTGGCGAACATACGTAAGCTTTCGATAAATTCTCATCAGGTCTATACATTTATATTGCCATCGAAGTGATTAAAAAGAAAATGCAGGCAAACAGAAGTTTTTCCGTAGTTGGGGTTTGGGAGGCAGGGACTGGGTGGGTGAGGTGAAGAGCAAAATTACCGTCAGTGTCAGGGGGAGAAGGGGATGGCGGGTACTGGGGCGGGTGATTGTACGCGGGTGGCTTAAATGGTGGCTTTGGCCCATGGTAACTGTGGGGCCTGTACGAAGTTGTTTTGTGCGCATAGAACTAGTTTGTATAGCTTGATTGCAGCCGCCTTTGTTGTTTCCAACAGACGCTATCTAAGTGGTATTGGATAGCTTGACGGGACGTTGTAAATCACTCGGAATGCCCGGCCGGCATCTACACAGTGATCTGTGTCTGCCATGTGGGCGGAAATAGAGCTGTGGGCGTTCTTTATTCGACCCTTTCCTATCCATACTGGAAAGGTGTTCTCTTATTCTTTTGTACAAACGTCGGCTCGTGCGACCACTATATTCTGTTCCACAGGAGCAGGCGAAAGAGTAAATACACATAGAAGTAATCTGGGTTGGCAGTTTGTCCTTGCCATCTCCGCGTAGGATGGGGCTAGTGGAGAACAGTACACGGGCGTCAGCTGCTGGAAAGGTGCGTGATACAGCTTGAGTTAGGCGCCTTCTTAGAAGTTCGCTTGGCGCGTCCCCTCGAAATGGGAACCTGATAAAAAGCTTCTTCTTTTCTGCTGTCAGAATCGGGGGCTTTGTTGGTCTTTCGGTCATGTACTTGGCAATGAATCGATCGGGATACCGGTTCTGGCGAAAGAGATTTTCGACAATCTTAAGTTCTTCCTCAATGCTATCAGCCGAGCAGATACGCCCTACTCTTTGTGTTAGACAACGGACTAAATGGCGCTTCATGTTTAGCGGTACGAAACTCCCAAAATTGGTGTATTGCACGGGCCACGTCTTCTTATGATAGACGCTACGTCGAATACTACCGCCAGACCTTCTACTTAAAAGCACATCCAGAAAGGAGAGCGATCCGGATTTTTCTTCTTCCAGAGTAAATTTAATTGATGGGTGCGCCTGATTGACATCATTCAGTAGAACTGAAGCATCGTTTTGTTCAGGGGCAATCGTGAATATATCATCCACGTAGCGTCCATAGTATCTCAGACCATTGATCTGGCGAATAAACTCGGAAGCTTCTAGCTTGCCCATGAATATGTTCGCCAAAAGAGGACCAAGGTGCGAGCCTATAACTACTCCGTCTATTTGCTCATACAAACTGTTGTCAAATCGGAACTGTACGTTTAGGGTACATCTCAGTAACAATTCCTTGAGTGAATCAACCGGCATTCCAACATCCTGATGATTAGAAGCAAGGAATTCACAGAGGTAGTTGACGGTTTCTGTGACTGGTACGTTCGTAGAAAGAGACGAGACGCCTAGCGAAAACAGCATCATTCCGTTTAGGTTGAGCACTTAAACGCCGTTCACGATTTCAAAAGTATCCCGATAGCTATGTAGTGCTAGCTGGTACAGTATGGGCTTACGTTTCTCCGCTAGCCATTTTGCTATCGCGTGGTATGGCGAATTTTTCATGTTTAGGATTGGACGAACAGGTGTACCATCCTCGTTTATCTTTGGCAAGCCATATAACCGAGGTATATGCGTGCCAACGCGCCGGAGACGCTCTAGGTCGTATTAGCTTATGAAACCATTCGCTTGAAGTCTTTTCAAGCAGTCAGCCAGCTTTACTTCATCCTCATCTGCCCGATCCTTCTCCTTTTCTGTCTTGCGGAACTTTTCCTGATCCGACAGAATTGACTGTGTTTTTGTAATGTAGTCGGCCCTGTCCATCAAAACAACACCAGTTCCCTTATCTGTTCTCGTTATTAAAGTATTCTTGTTCTGTCGGATTTGGTTTAATTTCTTAATATGCGATTTCATCAGTAGGCCTCGAAATTTCTGGCTACTGTTCAGGTACTGAGAATAACAGTTGACTAACATGGGCTTATGATGTTTCCCACTTTCTGCCGAAACCGGTTGAAGGCCATGTGTTTGATTTACGAGATTCTCGAACTGTGTCTCTAGCTCCAGCGCCATACGTGTTTTGTCCCAAGCAAAGGTAGGCCCGTTAGCTAGGGTGTACATGACCACTTGAGACGGATTCTCCTGTCTCTTAACTATCGCTTGATGGCCACGAATACGTGTAGAGGTAGACTTTCTAGTTTGTCCACAATATACGACATCACAAGCCTCGCATGGTATCTTGTAGCTGACTACCTTCTTAATCACACAGCGGGCACTCAAGCACTGGTGTTCTCAACAGGTTTTAGGTATGCCCTACCATTGCACGTGATGCATTTTTTTAAGCACGTGAAACTCTTACGTCTGACAACATTCGTTTTATACTTGCTGACTGCTACGCGCATGATAATTTATGCGTTGCGACGATTGGTGGGCGGACACATTCCGCAAAAAAACACGTGACTGGTTCATTTTCCTTGTGGCCTCCGACTTCTAGGACGCCCAGGTATACGGCTGGCGAGACCGCGCAAGCAGTTATTTGCTGCCAAGCAAAACATACCGCCCTCGAGGTTCGGTTTTGCGGCCCAACTTCACTGATACCACGTGGTCAGCTTCCTAAAACAATTTTGGTTAGCATACCTAATCTAGCCACTTCGATGGATCAGGAAGGGAAAGAGGGCGCAAGCAGAGATTGAAGTACGCGCAGGGAAGTGCGTGAAAGTGTCGTGTACACATTCTCACGCGACACAGCCACTTGCTGGATTTGTGGGATGGGGAGGCCAGGTAGGGAACTGCGTGGTAATTAGCAGTACGTAGGTGGGCTTACTCATAAAATGTCAACCGAAATTCCGAAATGCGTTTTCGTTTCAAAAAGATTAAGTAAGTAGAGTTGTAAAAAACGTCAGCCGGCAACATAATTCTATAATAATTAAGTTACCTCAGGGTGCCGGCTTTCGAAAGAACTTCCTTCGGTTGCATGCAAAAACTACATTCTGTAAAAAATGACTACAGAAATAGCATGAATTTTTCTTATTGATTTTCAATGCCCTAAAAGTCCAATTATATTTCATGGAAAACATGCATAAAAATATTCGTTCTTTTGCTCATTACGTATAAAATTGCGTCTTCGTCTAGTTTTATACTCGAAGGAATGATATATTTCGGTTTTAAAAACTTTTCCGATTCCCGAATAATTTTTGACTCGCTCTACCCTTACACTTGGATTCAGGGTTTCCAAACTACAAGCCGTATATTTTCCGCGTAAGGAAAATCACAAATTTCTCTGCGGTAATAAGGGGGGACCATATAGGGTTCATAAAATTTAGCCATGGATTTTATTCTTACTGTCAACTTTGCAGGCCACATTGCTAAATGCAGAGATATGACGATTTATGAGCGGCCACTTCACGGTATTTAAAAGTCCAACAATTAGGAACCTTTTTAAACCGAATTATTTCCCTCCTTCGATTATAAAAGTGAAAGAAGACGTAATTATCTACCGAATGAGCAAACTAATAAATATTTTTATCCATGTTTTCCATGAGATATAATTGAATCTTCATGGGCATCGAAAATCAATAAGAAAAATTCATGCTACTTACGTAGTCATTTTTTACAGAATGTAGTTTTTGAATGCAGCCGGAAGGAAGTTCATTTGAAATCCGGCATCCTCAGGTAACTGAAATAGTATAAAATTCTGTTGCAGGCTGACTTGTTTTACAACCGTACTTAATTAATCTTTTCGAAACAAAAACGCATTTCGGGACGCCGTAGGAGAAAAACGTTTTCATAAGATCGCATGCTCCTAGGCCGATCGGTAACTAATAAATTCAAATAGAATTGACAGAATTAATCGGAAACATACCATTGTGTGTTTATAGAAAGAACTTTTCTTCCGTTAAATTAATTCGACTTTTCGTTCGGTTTGTATTACGTGGCGCTTCATACCGGTTCTGAAATATTGCTTAATACTTAATCCTTTAAGTGTTTTCCCTCGGTCGCCCATAAAGGCAGATTCTGCATTGTGTGTCTGCTAAAACTTTAAAATAAAATACTTATTGAAGGCATTTATCAAATAAGAAGTGTTTGGTAGTTCTTTTTACGATGGATGTCCTTTAGGTCACATTTGAAGACTCATTCAAATACGAAACTTCATTTTTGAATATAATGACCATCCACAGCGAAATTCAGGCACGACTATGCCTTCGATCAATTTGAAACTTTTCTCGCATAAGTTACCTCTTTGAGAAATGCTTCAGCACTGCACTCTATTGATGTATCTCCATGTATTCTGCATTTCTGTCCGACAAGACAATGAAAGATGTTGACATTTTTAGCTGTTTTTTTTTCACGTTCCTAACGAATACTAATATTTTTCCAACGTAAACGTAAGAACATGCCCTTCGCTATACATATTGCGGAAATTTCTACTGTTTTGCGATTTAGAATGCGCAGCAGAGTGCCCATATAAATGCTGATGTTTTGCTGAAACTGCTAATGTTTTTCTCTTACCATCTCTGAATTAGGTATGCGCGGCAGCAAGACTATTTGATAAATAATGTGTCATATTTTCAAACCTGGAAATGACTATTTGACATCACGTAAAGTTTTCCAAACGCCGAAACAATTTCCGCCCATTTAAACGAATGATTCGCTGTGTACTTTATTACTGAACTTCAGGCACAAATTCGCAAAGAAATGCTAATATGACTACTGAAAATCGATAGAATATCTGTTTTTTTAAATAACCTTTGCCACGGTTAGCATTGGACAAATTATTCTCCTTTCAATGAGTAACCTACATAGATGTCCAACCAAAGTCTACGACAGGTAATAGCATAGGAGATTGCACGAATATATCATAATGTCCATTTTCGCTAAACTTTATGAACATTTTGCTTGATATAATTACGTGAACACAAATTATGCACAAGAAAAAGACATTTGTTTGAAATGGCTGGATGAGAAAGCAAAATGCGCAACGTTTAAGACGTCCACAAATTGTCAAATCAGTTTCCGTTATCAGGTTTTATGAAATAGATCACTTACTGTATATGTGTTAAGAGCATACTTTCGTGGAGAATAATAAAAAAACATAATTGAGAAGAGGATGAAGAGCGTGAGGAAATTACGGACGGGCTGCCATTTTAGCATCCCTCGTCTTCTCATCTCGGGTTCGGTATGTGGTAACGAAATCACCTTGTTTGAGAATTTGGCAAGAGTATTGTTTATTGCGGAGGTATCTTACTCCAGGAAGCATTTGATTTGAACAAAAGAACTGAACGTCTAGGAACTCTATGATATCAGATTTTTGATCCACTATATTGCCACCAAGTAAAAGAGGACAATATTTTTGCTATTTAATGATAATAGTAATTGAATATAATGCCGGTTTGCAGGTATTGTCAAAAAGGTATTTTACTTTCACATTTTAACCCCCATGACTACCTTAAAACATCTTGATCACCATCACGTAGCAGCCACCACGAGGTCTTTTAATTCTTTATCTGACACATATAAATAAATATCGCCAGTTATTTCAATTTAGCACAATTGCTCCCCCGACTAAGTCATCCCGGCCAAAAACATACCTTTGCCTAAACACTGATTCGTGTGGCCAATATATTCTTCCACAGAAGCAGGTGAAGGGGTAAATATACACAGAGGTAGTCTGGCTGGTAGGCTGTCTTTGTCCTCTCCATATAGGATGGGGCTAGTGGCGAACAGTACACGGGCGACAGCTGCTGAGAAGGTTCCTGATACGGCTTGAGTTTGGTTTCTTCTTAAAAGTTCACGCGATAAGCCTTTTGTTTTCAGCCGTCAACATTTGGGGGCTTTGGGCGTTTCTCGGTCATGTTATTACCAACGAATCAATCAGGGTACCTGTTCTGTCAAGAAAGACTTTCGATAATCTCAAGCCCTCTTTCTTTCTCCTTGCTATCAGCCGAGCAGTTTCTTCTCACTCTTTTTGTCCAACAGCGGGTTTAATTAGGTTCTGCATCTATCGGCACGACTTTCTGCCCTTATTTCGATTAATTTCACATTCAGAGGGGTACGATAACACCCCGATTTATGCCCCCGAGTGGGTCAAATCACATTTTAATCAAAGCTAAAATTACAGACAAGCATTATCCCTATTTGAGTATGTAGGATGGAGAGTTCACTTACTTGGCAGGAATATGGAGCGGCGTGCGTTTTGACAAACAGGCTGGTCAGGCGGGCAGAAACTGTTGACATCCTTGCCACGGTCCTTCATGTACGATCTGCAGCTCTCGTCCCCCATGAGGACACAGCGGGAATTTCTGTAATTGCACTCTACTGACTAAAAGGTAGCAGACAAGACACTTCCATGAAAAACAACCAATAGGAGGGCTCGACTCGGAAGTAGACACGGGTGCGGAGATACTTACACTACGAGGAATTTCGTAAAACAAGTGATAACACATTGAGAGAGACTTTGGTAATTGGGTGCTATTGTACCAATAACTTCTTTGACCGAAGGTTTCTAAAGAGCAGTCCTAACAGGTCACTGCATGGCAATGCCAGGGAAAGAGAGTATCAGATTTCAAGGGAATCCAAAGGGCGGAACGTAGTTTAGTTAACAAACTGCCACAATAAGACGGTGATACCTGTGTCATGAACCGAAGACTATCAGGACTTAATGGTTGTGGCAAAGAGGCAGGGTTAAAGGAGGGTAAGCGACGATCCCACCAGATAAGTCCATAATGGCTTGAAGTAGTCTAGACGGCTACCAACTCCATCTAGGTATGCATGCGAGACAGGGAACTAGTTAAAGAACGATCCAAAAATGCCTTACTCATTTACCATGTGGGCGAGCCAAATCGTGGTAGGGGGCTATCCAATTTTGATTCTGGTATGTGTTATCGGAATTGCGTATTATAATAAATGCCAGTATTTTGGGGTGCGGCGGCAGAACCGGTGACCGGCAGACGTCGCGTACACTAGGAACTCTGCCGCTCCCTCTGTTGTTGTTGTTGTTCGTCAAAAACCTGGAGGAGGGATGTGGAGTGGAGCGCCAAGGCGCGGACTCGAACGTGCCATCCACCTGCGCCCTCCCCCGCCCTCAGTCCTCTGGACTCTGTCTTAACACGGGGCCCGGGTGGGGGAGATGGAGAAAGTGCAGTAGGTAATGTGCAAGTCTACCAAAACTATAAACTAAATTACGCACAGGTCACCGTCCCTGCTTCCCTTTGCTGTGAACACACGGTGGACATCGCCGAAACTGACGGTAGGGGGCCGTGTGAACTGATATAAGAAGTAACCTATCCCTTCTTCACTGAAGTGTAAAAATTTGGTAGATCGTTGCCACTTAAAGTGGGACATATGTAATAAATCCCTGAGGGCAATAGTTTTCAGACTGAGTATACATATTTGAGAGTCTCAAGTAGAGTGATTGAGGCGCCACGACAAAAGTGGCGAAGTAAATGCGCCTATTGTGTGACGTTTAGACTCGGCGCTCGAATACTGAGTCGATTACTGGACACTTCATTGTCTCCCGCCCGGACAGGTCTTACATCACTACCCGTACTACGAGGACTGTGGGTCTAAGGACGCCGTAAATATCCCACAAACTCATACTGACCGCAGCGAGGCCTCGGGTACAGGATACGAGGGAGTGTCAAACGCCCCCATAGACGTATTTGTGGCGTTCTAAAGACGTTAGAAGGCAAATCAGGCGGTACTCTTCGTCTAGTCATAGTTACTGGCCACTGTGAAACTGACTGCGACGGAACTGGATAGCGTTGCAAGACTCAAAGTAGTTAGCGACTGCCGCAGCCCAATGGGCGACCGTACTTGTCAGGATAGTCGAGCAAACCCCCTGAAACCCCATACAATAACGAAGTACATCTAAATGACCACTGGAGACTCTTGAACTTTCTGCCTAAAACGCCAACATTCCTTCGCCCTTTTGATTCGATCAGTACCAAAATCGCACTTATGGAATTGCTCAGAGCACAGGACTCCACCGTTCAGGGAGCGTTTCACTTCCCAACCTCCTCTACCCCCAATAATGGGCGTTTGATGAATAAAGCAACTAGTCAGAAGTCAAGATGGGTAGTTGGGGTGTCAGAGTCGAGTCTCATACATTGGCGTAATGCCAGGCCTCGTGTAAATTCAGCGCCCCAGTCCCCGAAATGAGCTGTGCTGTAGCTGCACTGGACTAAAACAGAGACCAGACTGGCTCATGGCTCATTTATCGAACTGTGGTAAGGCCATAGTTATTGCCATACATTGGCGCGTGGCACGCCCAGACATAGGTGTCAGCTACCAGTTGTTTGACGGCTGAATACATCTGCCACGAGAACGGAAGAGGAAGTGACAGTGAGACCAAAACTGAGCAATCCATTTCCAAGGAAAATCAGTGCAGTATTCGCCACAAGCAATTTGACAGGCTTAAAACTACAAGGACGCACAGAGTTGTGACCTAGAGAACTCCCGACTGGTGGGAAAGCTCGGTTCCGCCCAGGACTGAGAGTCCGTCTGCAATGGCTATTTCTAAACACGGCCTTCATGACCCCCTCACGAGCGCGACTCCGAGCCAATATCGCGATAGCCGGGTAGGTGCAGTCGAGATCAGATCGCGTGTGCGGCACACGTAGATGGCCGGTTTTTTCATCGACCATCTCGTCCGCTCTTACCTCCAATCGTCTTGACGCTATCGGGGTCGTCGAAGCATGTTGGATGGGGGAGAAGAGAGTGCAGTAGATGCTGCAAAAGTCTACTAAACTACGAACTATTTGACGCGCAGACCAGCACTGGTTCACACACTCTGTGGGGCACACAGTGTGCGTCATCGCTCGCGACGGCCGGACTGCCAGACTGTCATGTTCGACGTCCAAAGGAATACTTACGGCTATCTCTCATTCGACAACAGTCGATCTACCGTAGCGCCCACATTAAAATGTCGCTGGTCGGGGTACACCATTCTGCCAGTCCGGCAAATCATCAATGCTGACTTCGGATTAACTATTTTCTCCCGTCTTTGCCACCCCCTATGCAACAGCCTGCAAATGTATGCCAAGATTAAACCCCATATGACACGATCCACAGTCTACTGATAGTTAAGTGAAGTTCTTCTCCATACCGTTGACGAATTATCATCAAATGAATAGTATGCGCCCTGAGGTTCAGAAACACAAAAGGCAGGTCAGGTTCAAACTTGCGGAGGAAATAAAAACCCCTTTAAAACTTAAAGATGCATTTTGTACGAGGAGGAAATTTTTAGAAGCGTAAGGTTCTAGGAAATGCATGCAATAAGGGTATTCTTATGCCTGCTTTTCATAATATCTGTTTAAATTCATAAGAACATCGAAAATTAGCGGAGAATTATCATAATATTTACGCAGCAAATTTGGCGAGTGAGATTTCTTTCCGGCGGCCGGAACAGTGCACATGTAAGAGCCAGAATCCCGTCGTGACCAGTAAATTTGAAATTATTGTGTGTGGTAAATAGTACTGCAGCTCCGCAAAGTGTTTCGTGAGCTATCTCATCCGACCTTACAGTTCGGCCGTGTGCCCAACGTTGTGGCGCAGCTCCAGTGAACTGTGCGTGAATTAGTTAACAGGGAGGTAGGCTTTCGAAGCGTCTGTCTCACTTTCTCCTCCCTTATCCGCCAAGCGAGACACTGTCAACGTAATCGGATGTGTGCGAGAGCGTGGTAGCAGATGAAACTGAGCAGCCGGTCTAAGCATGTAACACGCTCTACCTGGCCCTTGCAGCGTGTTACGGCCCACACCGCATACCGTACGGAGGTACCGGCTTCCAGCATAACATTCGAAACATCTCACATCATTTGGACTTGTCAAAGACTCAGAGATCCTGTAAACAGTTCGCGTGTGGAAGTGGGTGGCACTGCCGTTACGTTCTGAACTGAGGAAGCGAGACAAATCCTGCTACTTGCGAAACGGGATGTTTTCAATTTATTTTCGGCTCTCCTATAAATTGAAACTTATCACATTAAGCATGCATGTAACAAACCTTTTATTGTAGCTATTTGATTGCATGTTACGTCCTCTTAACGCTTTCCACTTCAAAAATAAGATGGCTTTCGTTTTTTAAAAAAACAGATGGGTATAAGCTTCTTAAGACAATGAAACCCCTATTTAAGTGGCATTTTGTCTATTCTTTTACTGGTGTACCTTTTGAAAAGTACAAGGAGTTACGGTCTAATGAATTGCATTCAGTACCTTCATAATATCACAGAGAAAGCTTTTATTATTTTTCTGAAGCAAAACGTGCACGAATTTTAGTTTGGAAACTCAAAACGCAAATGCAACGGTAGATCGTGCTCACGAGTATTCGGGGAATTAGGCCCTCTCTCAAAACTAGAAACTACCGTTTCCTCGAGTATAGCACTTGAGAGGGACATAGCTTTTGCTGTAAAATTTGCCCAGTACAGGACATTCTCGCTCAAGTTTCCTATAAAACATATCTGAGCGAAAAACGAGTATTGCTGAAATAGTCATCTTAGCAAAGTCATTTTTGTCGCGGGCTGGAAGGACACGCATCCAAATCTTGGAGTCATGCGGTAACTGGGGTGTTTCAGATTATTCCACATGACCATCACTATTAAATCGCCACCGAAACAAACTATCCCTTTTTAAGTTACATTTCTGAATGGCAATTTATATATCACTACCTACGTTACCAACCGTAAGTGAGCTACAACCTGCCAGTGTATCAGCTGACCCACTCACCCTGCGCCGATGTGAAGATTATGTCGAGCGACTGGGGGGTCGTCGGAGTCACAGTGACTAACAAAACAAAGTCACCCCGTCTACACACACACACCACCCGGTCCCTACAGTATGTTCTGAGCCGCGGATTTCTGACACATCCTCCGACTCACCTCACACAAATTGGACTTTTCAAATACGCAGAGGTCTTGGCAGGCAGTTCGTGTATAGAAGCGGTTGGCATTTCCACCATATCCGGCATAGGGGAACCAGAAACAACTCCTGCGGCTGATGTCATAGTACCAGGAGGAGAGTTCGCCAGGTCCGACACCCATGTCGAGGGACTGATGGCAGGCAGGATGCCTTGGTCTCGCACCCAGAGCAGTCAGGTTTCTTTCCGGCCAGGGTGGTCTGGAGCGTCTGATGGGAGCTGAGGTGTCCACAAAGTCCCTCTCCACGGCCTCATAGTCATCTTCACTGTCCAGGACCTTGTTGACGTAGTTTTGATCGGGATCATCAATGTTGAAAACCACGTTGGCTTCATTTGCATCCCACCTCGGCTGTTCTCTCTCCACCGCGTCCACCTCCCGCCCGCGTGAACTCAAGTCATCAGGTCCGTCGTTTACTGCGGCTACAGAAAAAAGGGTTCTGCTATAGCATCATTCCTACCCAAACAGGCAATGGTTAAAAATCGGTACCAGCTTTTAAATATATCGTCTATAGTGCAGAAATTAAATCTGAATTCAATAACGACGATCGATCAACAAATACACAGAATTGCTGGAAAGTGGTCTTCGCCTTTCAAAACACGTCAGCAATATTTATCCAAAGCCCGATGAGGTAAATGCTGTGGAATTCTGCTATTTTCTTCAAAATCTCAATCTTGCTGTTTAACAAAGTCCTCTCGATTTGCTGTTCGTACGCCCTTATGTTCGGATTAACGTAATTTTTCTGGTGATTGACGGTTTTGTGATCATACCCAGTCTGATTATGTCGCCTATAGGCTGACCATTCGTCAGAATATATTGTTGAACAAATTTCTGCTTTGCTTTCAACGATAGGAATCAGTGTCGCTGTATTTCACTTGTGTATGTAGAAGTGCCGGCAACGGTACTTTGTGTAAACCTAACACAACCAAATTTAACTGTCTTATAACGTTTTATGAGAGGAACTATACACAGGTATTTTTAAGGAAATATATAAATCAGGCGTACGCGTTTGACAAGAGAAACTGGAGATATGGAGAAAACAGAGCGTTTGTGCTCTAACCGAGGCAAAGTATACCATAACGCAATCGGCGATCTCTGCGGCACCCATAGTATGGTGAGTACCAACATGGCACAAAGAAGAAATAAGTCATAGCATAAGGAATAGACCCCGAAAGGCAGTACAACTATATAAGCGGAACTGGGAAATCAATTTCAGACAAAGGGACTGCGGATAGGGAGAGCAAGGACATCATGCTAAATAAGCGATCAGTAAAACATACATACTGATACAACTCGATGCATGTAGTTTATCAGTGTTAGATAACACACAAAGGGGCACTTCCTGTAGCTAGCAATTAATAAACAAGGCCTTCTAAGACAAATATATTTGTGAGAAATAGTTGCTAAACCTAATGTGGTTGCACAACCTATCCTTGTAGAAATACATTAGGTGGGCTAACCCATGAAATGTTGACTGAAATTCTGGAATGCGTTTTCGTTTCGAAAAGATTAATTAAGTGGCGTTGTAAAATGTATCATCTTGCAGCATAATCCTATAGTAATTCAGTTACCTCAGGGTGCCGGCTTTCGAATGAACCTCTTTTGGGCCGCATGCAATGGTTACACGCTGTAACATTGACTCCTTAAATAGTATGCATTTTGCTTATTGATTTTCGATGCCTTTAGAAATTCAATCATATATCATAAAAAACATGCATAAAAATATTCATTCTTTCACTCATCTGGTAGAAAATTACCTCTTCCAGTTTTACTCTCTGCGAAAGGATATAATTGGGTCTTTCAAAAGTTTTCTATTATGAGATTTTTTAACACAGTGAAATTCCCGTTCATAAAACATCGTGTCTATGCATTAGTTAATGCGACTTGTAGAGTTAACAATGCAGCTCGAAACCACTCCTACATTTTATGAAATACACATAGTCTCATCTCAATACCGTAGATAAATGCATGGATTTATGTGCACCGACAATAAGTGGCTTTTAGTTTGGAAACCCTGACTTCAAGTTAAATAGCAGGTCGGATTCAAAATTATTCGGGAATTGGGAATGTTTTTGAAAACCGAATTATACACTTTATTAGAGCATGAAAATTAGAAGATGTAATTTTTTATCAAATGAGCGAAAACGTGAATATTTTTATGCATTTTCCATGAAATATAGCTGAATTTCTAGGGACATCGAAAATCAAGACGAAAAATGCCTACTATTTAAACGGTCATGTTTTCAGAATGTGGATTTGAATGCAGCCGAAAAGAAGTTTGTTCAAACGCCGGCATCTCGAGGTAACAGAATTATTGAAAAATTATGCTGGACGATGACTAATTGTACAACGCTACTTAAGTAATCTTTTCAAAACGAAAAAGCACTTCAGAATTTCAGTTAACCTTCTGCACCTAACATCAGTACCCTGACACAATATAAAGACCAATGGAACATCAATACTGGAGCTGTGGCTCTGGCAAATCTGTACTGGATCCCGATTTGTTTCTTTGATAGGCGCATTTCCAGTTAAAAATGACTACGCTTGTACTTATGGTGGTTTTAAATCTGGCCTAGTCGACTTCTACTGGGTTTTCCGGCGTTCCATTCAGCCTTCCTCTCCTACAATCAAATACCATTCCAGAGTAGACTTTCCCGCCTTAATTGAGCCAATCAAATCACCGTTTTTGAGAATATGCCAATAGGCTTTGGAACTTCTTTTGGTGACATTTTATTGCTCCAGGAAAATAACTATCTCTAAAATTTCACAGAGCTCCAAATAACGGTGGTCATCCGTTTAAAACGTTATTATGAAAGCTCTCGCATCCTTTCTTCAGGGTTTCCATACCGGAACAATCTATCCAAGGAACTCCTTGTTCGTGAACATCACCGGCTTACCGCACTTGCAGCGCGAGTTTTCCTCAAATGAGAGGCCATGCCGGAGGAGATATCGTGACACCGCTTATCCACTCTACACCGCTTTATTATTAAACTCTCGTAACAATATTTCGAAAGTTATGCTGAAGTAGGAACAAATAACGAACTTAGAAATCGCCCTATGGTAGCGCAGAAATAAACAACCTGGGGAAAACATATTTTGGATTTTAGGGGTGCAGGAATAAATGTAACTGAGGAAAAAATCTGACGTTGCGAACAGCGGCATATCTTTTTTGCCAGATGGTTCTTCCAATTTTGCGCCTGGGTTTTTAGTTAGCAAGGCACTTGCGCAATCATAACTGGCGGCTGTTTTCTGGTGGCTTCAATAACATGTCCCCGGATTTTCCAATAAACCCTGGTCACGACCAGTGATACGCCGGAAAGGGGACAGCGACCTTGGACGTCGCGGGATTATCGATCGACTGCCCCGTGTGGGTGCCGGGCTATACGGCCGGACTTAACAGCCACCATTGATCGGGGGGGTTGACAGATTTAAAGTACGTTTAAACGTTAGGGTCGTGTGAATATCAAAAATGTTGCCTGACGGCGCTAAGAATAGAAGTTACCCTGTCCGTCATAACACTGGAAAATAACGGCAGCAATTTGGAGGTAAAAACGAGCAACCGGGTCCTTCGGTTGGTTGGCAACTGCGTCCCTGACCTAGATCAAACTACAGTATGTAACCTAACTCATGATACGTGATAAGTAAAACTGAGGCGATTAATTTTAGACGCTTAAAGTGTTACATATTTTATTTATTCGTATATCCTGTTCTGGAAAATGGCCTTTTGGCATGTGCAGTATGTTTATAAATAATTTTACCAGTCAAAACGCTTACAGATTTCAGCAGAAATCTACGTCTCTTTGCATTTGGATAGTTCCCTGTGCTAATGTCTGTACTAGACTACGTTGGCGCATCCGTCAATGTTCTTTTACTAAAGGAGAGCAATCTAAACTCGAAATATTTGCCCCACGAAGCTTGCCACACTTGAAAATTCTTTTTTTTTCTCCACGACGTCATCAAGACGTAAGCGAGCGGGTTATTTTTAGAAATCTGCACATTTTGTCGGTATTAAAAAGGCAGGTTTGCGATTGCGTAATTTTATGTCCTAGAACACAGTAATAACGCCTACTGGCAATTCTTGGTCTAAGCACATGGGAATTTTCTTGCCCTTTGCGAATACTAAATAACTTGCCGCAAAAAGCCCTCCGCCAAGGGGGAATGTTATATTTTATGCATATGGTAAGGCATTTTTGTGTTGTTCAATCTACACTTATGACTAATTTTCGAACCGATAGGGGCAGATGATTAGCAGTTTAAGCAATATCTTAATATTTAAACTGTCACTCTCTTGTGCATTCATGATCGTAGAACGGACCCTTGAATTAGACAAATATAAAAAATGACTTTAATATCAATATAGAAGTAAGTTCGTCTCGCTTATAGAAGGAGGATCGTCAGTATATTTTATGGAAGTGAAAAAGGTCACTAAATGTTTCGATTTTTTACCTTGAAAATGGTCAAGTACGCAGAATCAAATGAAGTAAGTAACTTATCAAAGGATTTGTAAAGAGGCTACCCATGAGGAAAAGTCATTTATTTGAACGTATTCTTTGCCGGCTCTCTTTATGTGCTTTTATCTTCTTCGGCGACAACGTGTTATGTCTAGACGAGTCTATAAATATGCCTCAGATTATGATCTGCATCGAAAAATGTCCAACAACTCGCTATTCCAGTAGCTGATTTAAATAAGTGTCCTATTTTAAAGGTTGAAATGAACACAAAGCACATAATCTATCTTTGTAGGCAAATAAATGTAAACGCTGAAACTCATGAAGTACTCACCCACTATTTCATGAACGATCTGAAACTCATCCTACTCCAGCACATGTAAGACCCTAAGGAAATTTGATGACAGGAGAGCTCTATATATATATCCATAAATAGTAGCTTTACATTGCACCTGACAATCCTATTTAAATTCACTAGTCACTGCCCGTCCTACAAGCATGTAAACTTACTAAAACCTTTTATTTGTGCAAGGACTCTACACTGGGCTCCTAAGTGCAACGGGAAAAGCAAGTTCCGTAGGCCGATCGGTAAAGGCACTTCTGACAAAGCGATAAACTGTGAAGCGTAACAGGTAAAGACCAGTAATCGGGGGAGTGGACATTTTACTTCCGAGCAACAGCACTCGACGCACTGTGGCAGTCACGGACTCAGATCACGCATGCAGCTGGGGAATAGCATAGAGAAAAATCCGAGACGCATGCCTCCCGCTTGTGTCGGAAATGGCGGTTGGGGGTTTGAGGTGGGTGAGATTGCCAACTGATGCCCCAACTCAGTCCACGCAGTACGTCCAGTTGTGTGTGTGTGTCTGTTTGTGTGCAGTGGCCAACTGGTGGGCTGAGAGTCAGGCTGAAGCGGCTCCTTCTCCAGCGATCTGTGATACTCTCATGTATGTGAGGAGAGTGTGTGTACTCCATGAGTAGTGCCTCTCAGTCGACAACTCATTTGAAGGCTGTTTGGTTGCCTAACTTTAAAGGGTGACGGCTATATGCAGGACCACATGTCACCCTTCTAAGTCAAAAGGTCTGCGAACGTGTGCTAAGCCAATATCGACACACCATGTTGGCGAAAAATCCTGGTCATTTTCTGTGTGGACCAGAGGGCGTGGTGACACGCCTAGGTGCGGCTCCGACCGTGCTAGACATCTTCGTCCTCCTCCCAGCTCCGGTCTTCTTGACTCTGTCTTGCCACCGGATCAAGGTGAGGAGTGGGGAAGAGAAGGTGTAGTGGATGCTGAACAAGGTTACTATTATTGTCAACTAAGTCACCCATAAGTTGCCGTCCCTGTCCCGCCTGCTGTAAAGCACACGGCGGAAATCGTCGAACTATCGGACATTTTTGCTTATTTGCAGTCAAAAGTTCATGAACTGCAATTACTGGCCGTGCGCCTGAGATCTGAACACACATTGGTTGATCATCGAGCACACCCACCTATGGCGCGGGTTTACATTCATGTCAGCCGCCTTCAAGAATATTTAAGGCTACGTGGGGGGTGGCCTGAATCAATCGGACGATTGAATCTCAATTGTCCGGACAGCGACTGGATTACTCTGGCTCACCTGTCCAGAATAAGATAAAAGTGGCAATCTTTGTGTCATTAGTCTTTTGTCGGTAGCACGTCACAAGAAACTGCATATTAATAATTCACCCGACCGTTCGCGTGGGCTCTAGACATGGTGCCCCAGGTAATGAAGGAAATACACATTCGCCACTTACGACCGGGAGGTTGCCGAAAGGTAGTGCCGTGTGATTAGTGATCAGGATATCAATGAAACATTATATTATATAAATACAGAAAAAAACGACTTTCAGGCCTTTCTGTGTCGTGCAAGCCTGCTCCAGTAAAAAACGGATTAACTCGCATACCGCCCCTCCCGAGTCAGCGGTATGGAGAAGTCGTGCGCCTCATCATCTACGACAGTTGATTTATCGGTTGTCTCGGTCGATGCATTTGGGCCAGTTTCTGTCAAACTAGGAGTTTGTCATAAATGTAGACATGGGTCCTTTGTCTGACCGCCTACTTCAACTACGATGACTTGGTGTATGGGCAGCAGTGTTGCGAGTAGTTCAAGGGTTCTCATTTTTTCTATGAGGCGTGTCTGTTACGAGAGGCAGTTAACATAGCACTTGGGTTATCTGTACTGCTTCCAGACTTCATATTAGCTTTCATGCAAAAGAACCTGGACAATATGAATTACTGGAATGCGTTTGTGAAAAAAGAGATGGGTGTTGTTTCAGGATCTATGAACTCGCGGGCATTAAAAAACCCGGTATCAGACTCAATGTTCTTCCTTTCTCAAAACCAAGTCTTCTTTTTCCCTGATGCAAAATTAAGGAGTGGCGTATAAGCCCACGAAACGATAGACAAATACTTATCATTTTTGATGTCACTGAAGCTAGTATGCAAACGAACTAGTGATATTATCAAAGGGTTAAATGAAAAAAATAATGTCCTTAAATGTGGCGAATGGGCATATCCTGTAAGCTAACTGGTAAATGTCTTTCTACTATGATTTCTATTCCCGATCATAAAGGATATGTCAACTAGAGCGTAATTCAACGGTATAGAGTTTGTCTGTTTAACGTTTAATGGTCAAAGGATCCGGGTTTATATCCTAGGTCATCTAGACCGGGAGGTTTGTGTGGTTGGTTGATGACGACTCATATGCACTTTGTAATATTCGCGCCCTCTGCGAATGAAATCATTTCAAATACCTTTAAGCGACGATTGAGATGCTCCAGTGTAAGGACATAAAGCGCAACCGAACTCATGTTCAGTACTCTCACAAATGCAATCGCAATTCCACGGGCAAAAGGATGCTGCGCCATTGCACGCCACTTTAAATGGTGTGGACGAATTCACTTGCACTTGTGAATGCAAGGGCATCTGGCAGCCAGGCCAGTTGGGCCTCTGTCTAAATGGCTTCCAAAGTAGGAAAAAGAAAGTTTTTGTTCATCTATCATGAAGCCCCTCGCAGATAGCGGTCGTTCCGTTGACCTCAAAACATTCTTCCAAGTACTGGTTGGGGCACGAACAACTCGATAAGGCGCTGCTTGGAAGCAGCTTAGGTACGGTGGGAGAAACTCGACCTACCCAAACAGTTAGATCAAGCGGTCAACCTCAGTTTGCCATGGTAAATCTCAGCCATTGATTTGCACACCACATCTGTGTGCCAACATTTCCACTTTCTTTTTAAAATTCTTTTTTAAGTTAGATTTTTTTGCTTAGTCTGCGTGCGGTAAACAATAGCCTTGCTGTTTTGGATTGAGTTTTCTGTGGAAATTTAAATCTCTTTATATTTCTCGTTCGTAATCTCTGTTATGCAGCGACAGGTTGCGGTTGAAAAACCGTCGCGAAATATGTTGATTCCAAGAAATTCTACTGTGTGTGCTTGTTCCATTATCTTCGTCAGCACCGTTCACTTTCTGCGCATGCATCCCTGGTCTTTAAGGAACTGGCATGAAGGGCTTTCAATGTGTCCCAAGGAACGACGAGAAGAGCCCGTGTTCAAACATGATCAGCAAATAAACCTCCCTACGATAATCCACATAAAGAATTTAGATCCAGATATTATTTCATAGACGTTCCCGGAGTAGACAAGACCCCTAAGCCTAACCCCTAACAAGGACGCCTAAGAAATAAGATCCTGCCGAATTTACTCGGGTACTTGATGGCAGTTGAGTAAGAAAAATACACAGAACATCATTAACTAATGTTGTATTCTGTGAGCTAAGTAAGTAATGCAACCACGTAAGCCATTATCTGCTTACTTTCTGAAGAAAAGCGATAGAAAGTAGCGAGTAGTTGCTTACATATCACGACCATGCCTGGGAGCTTTGTGGAAGGAGATGGATTGCCTAGCGTCAGTTGCGGACAAACGGAGACGTCTTATTTTACGTATACCGACAAATGTTATCTGCGTAGGTTCGGTCACAGTTTTCCTCTACCAAGCTTTTCCTGAAATTTCCGAATCGAACAGTGAAGGAGTATGCAGAAGCACTCATGTCTGCCCGGTCTCTCATAGTTGCTTAGTTTCTGATCATATTAAGCTTCCAGACGCCACGTTATTATTAAGGTCCGATATCTAGGCAACGGATGGCAAAGTCTAAGTAACCCCTTCCAGATACTTTTTCAAATTGAGCTTTACAAGAAACAAAGCTGGAAAAAACAGTCCCTGTCCTCTTTGATATCATACCCTGTGACCCCTGCTCCGATCTAGACGGGTCGGCAGATTGGTTCAAGTCGGTGGGCGAGGTATCCGGTTCATCTGTGGGCGGCAATCCGGCTAGAACACCTCTCCCCTCGGTCCAACGAACCTCTGGGACGATTATTGTTTCACCCGCGTCTTCGAGCGACTGTGAGTCAGAAAGACGGGCTGACTGGGGTGTCCCCGCCTCGGCTTCAGGTGATGTGTTGTCAGCGATAAGTTCTGAATTGTCGTCCTCTTCTTCTTCCTCAGGTTCTCGCGGACTTTTCTCTTCAATCTCCTCAATCTGATCATCCGACTGGCTCCAGTCAGAATCTACTTCCTCGGGAAGCAGATTCTGGTCATAATCGTCGTCAATGCTGAAATTGTGGTCTTCGACCTCTTTGTTTTCATCGCTCACAGTCCCTTCTGGCATGGTATATCTGAGTGAGGAAGACGGGCCTTCATGTACCTCATCGATCGGCGACGCCGCGTACTCGTCGTATTCACTTTGTCTCATCGTTACTGAAAGGAAAATACCATGGAGATTTAAGGAGTTAGCAGTTCACAGGACCGACCTGTATTCCTCATCTCCTACATGTCTATATGCTTTTTAAACGTACAAATTGTGGGCGCGTGATAAGGAATACAAAGCCACGGTCCCCAGATGCGCCAGCCCTCCGTGCATGTTGAGAAAGGCGGTAATTTTGGAAGTGACCACAAATAAAGGCCTAGTGTTCACAATGCTACATTAGGTTTGATATCTCATTAAACGCTGACAGAGATTCTGACATGCGTTTTGAATTCGAAAACATTACCTGACGTTCAGCTATTCCAGTCACCTCAAGATGCCGGCTTTAGAACGAACTCTAATCTACCGCTCGCATAAATTACATTCCGTAAAAACGACCTCTTAATTGGCGTGAATATTTCCCATTTAATATCGATGCTCCTATAAATTAAAATATATTTTAGAGAAAACATTCATAAAAATTCTTTCTTTCACTCATTCGGTAGCAAATTACGTCTTTAAATTTTAAACTTGAAGGAAAAGTATCTCTTGTTTTCAGAAATCCTTACCGATTCCCAAATATTTTTGAACTTGACTTACCATCACGCTTATATTTAGGGTTTCTAACTATCAGTTATTATGGAGATGACATGCAGGACTCATAAAATTTTGCAATGGATGCGAGCTATGTTGTTCGCTATATAAGGAACCCTAGTAAATATACCGTTGCGATACCGTACAAGTGGACATCTTACAGTCTTATAAAAGCCGTAGTTAGGAACATTTTTAAAACCGATCAACACATCTTCTCTAGGCATGAAAATTGGCTGAAACGTAATTTGCCACCAAAAAGTAGAAGAAGGAATATTTTGTGCATATCCTCTATAAAATATATTTGAGTTTGTTAGGTCATCGAAGCTCATTATGATAAATTCATGCTAATTAAGCAGTCGTTTTACATATAAATTAATTTATACAGGCGGTCCATAAGGAAATTTTTCGCAAGTCGGCATCTTGACAAGACTAGAATGACTGGGTACTGAGCGACATGACAGTTAATACTACAACCCTCTTCAGGCAGTCTTTCGAAATTGAAAACGCATTTTATTGAGATAAGACCTATTAGGCTTCAACTTTGACGTTTGAGATGCACTGGACCAAAACGCACGGAGTGGGGGGCGGTCAAACTGGCTTATGGCCCTCGTTAACCGGCTTGCGCATAATTCGTGCGAGGTCATACTAGCTGTCGTACGTGGTGGCCTTAACGCCGCATCTGCCACAGCCTCCAGTCCCAGTAGACAGTCGACTGGTGCATGGGAAAGTGACGAGGGAAGGAGGCCAACACTGGGTTAATCCATCTCCACGGCATTTCAGTCCAGTCCTCCCTGCATTAAGTCTGGCGCGCTTAAATCCATCATGAGACGCTGAAATATCTGGCATGGAGGGATGCTAATTGATGGGCTGACTCGATTCTACTCAGGACTGAGAATCAGGCTACAATGCTTCCTCTCTAAGATGACTCCTATGGAACTCACCTATGGGAGATCCGAGCCGCCCTTAGAGGAACTTGGTACATGCGCAAGAAACTAGGTCGTATGTGCCTTGTAGAGGCAGGCTGCTTAGCTCTGCCAGCCACGACCTCGGCGTACATCTGCGGCCGTCTTGCCATCAGAATTAGGCGAGTGTGAAAGTGCGGTATATGCTATGCAAGTCCGTCTCACTAATAAACTAATGCACATGCAAATCACTGATGCTGTGTACAGTCCGTAGGGTAGTCGGCGAATGTCATGATCAGCGACGACCGCACTGCCAGGACCAACGGTCTAATGTCTTGCGGCAAACAGCAAGTTCTCCAGCTTTCCTTCACCACGACCGAACGTAAGACATGTTGAGCTATAGTCTGTGAGATGTGGGCACAGCTGTGCCTTTACTTTAGAGAAATCGGTATCTGAAAACAGGCGTGTCTTCATTAGTCCTAAGATCCTACTGAAATCATATTGCTTTGTATCTATTAATGGAGTAACATTTCTGAAGATTCGGAAGGAACAGTTGACGAGTTTCCTAAGCTCTGCCTCAAGTAGTCTGGTTCTGCAAAAAATTTCGGCGTCGGCGTTTGTTAGCATATTGGTTTGTTCTCTAATGAGAACCGTCCACTGAATTATGATCCATATTCATGAAATTTCATAAGCGAACCAGAAATTGTTCGGCAGTGAAGAAAGAGTACGGTTTTCCTCTCTCTTTTAAGGACCACGACCAGTTTCAAGAGACTCCAGTCCCCACCCTTTGTAAAAACTCTCTAAACTGTTTTATGAACAACAGGAAGCCGTGTTGTTAGCTCGCTGGAGCCGTTATGCATGGGAATAAGTATTTTCAGCATTACAAATGGCTTTACGCTAAATTCCAGGGAGTACGTGTTCACTTGTCCGAACTTTAATCCTAACGTTAATTCTCCTAAACCTGACCTCTAAGTCTCCTGAAATTATGCGCAAGGCCACCTGTGCTACGTGGGTTACTGACTCACCTGCTCTAACAGTGAAACCGCTGAATAGACATCTTCTGGAAGAAAAGTCTGTCACATGCGGCTATGTAGTAAACAAACCGCAACCAATTGTAATACGGGAAAGGCGGTAATAGGAGTTTTTACAGATGGGGTCGGGAATGCACAGGCGACGAGGTCTAGTAGTTTTTTGGCAAAAGAAAAGCTATTAGGAATGCACGGTTGCACTTTGAGTGATTAAGGAATAGTTGCCTTAACCCCTTACACTCATTAAGAGTCTGGCTAGGGGGGGTTTCTTTTGAGTAACTGCAACTTAGTAGATGTTGATTGTGTCTGATGTAGTTAATAACGGAAATAATGCGCTTCTGCAAAGAGGTGCCAACATCGAGCAAGCGGCGGCCTATTGTAGCAGTAATTATCTGAACTCCCAGAATCAAAAAGATGCCATCGGTGAGACCATGAATTATGCCACTCAATCCCTGGGGACAATGATTCATCATCTCAGCCAACTGGCAACCACATTTTTAAAGGTACTCGATGAGAAGGTCGACAATCTTGCCAGTATCGAATATAAAGTCAGCAAACTAGGAATAGAATTGAAAATTCGCCAGGAGAAAGTTGTCCGCAAAGCGATCCGTTCCTGCACGGTTTCAAAAGTCCCCGTGAAGTAAGCTCATTCCAAGCTGCGGCAAGAGCCATCGGCCGATATTACCCGACACGCAATCGACTACTCCGTCCTGGACCTTATTGACCACGGATTTAAGTCACAAGGTATTCGTACATGGAAACAATCGGAAACAGTAAATAGCTGCTATGGTGGACAGAATACGCACACGCAGACAATGTCTCGCCGCAGCATCCCAATCCCTAACTCTAGTCCTATACCCTAACCCTTAACTCTGACCAGTGACTCTAGGCCCTAACCCTAACCTCTGACCTCAACCCCAACAGTATTGTGCCTATTAGGTGGGACTACATAACCACATCTTACCGATAAGTCTTTTTAAAACACAGTTCTTTGACAATTCTTTTTTCGGTCACGTTTTTTGCTGTACCTAACCAGTCTAAGTAACCACCAACTTAAGCACTTGTCGCTGGGAACCAGATAGCATCGCCCAACGTTTCTCTTTTGGAATAACTTTCAAAGAAAAATACCCAGAAGCATTCACATTAACGCAGACTACGGAAACATAAGGAGCGTAATGTCATAATAGTTTCTGTCTGATTTGCTTTGGCAACCTCTTTATAATAATGCGGGAGGCAGACACTTTGTTTTCGCTGATTCTTTTGCTGATTCTGTCATTACCCCATAACTGGAACTATTTGCTTTTAAAGCGGAAAATGAGAAAGGGGAAACGCCCAGCCGACATAGCAGTGTTAAGTGCAACTGGCTTTCATTTGGACGTATTATCTATACTCTGCAATCCAAGGTTTCCCGTCGTCCATCCGTGAAATAGGCTTGCATTACAAGACCTAAGAAAACAGTGTTGACTGTTTCCGCGCACTTTTATAAGCAAACACACAACCTTCCAATTTTTCCTAACCTGTCTACTCGTTAGACAAAAATAGGAAAACATACAAAGGGCTTGCACATCAAAAAGTGGAATTTATTATAGCTCGCAGTCCATCCACAAATTTACTTGACAAAGGATTTGACAATAAAAACGAAGAGACGAGTCCCAGGAAGTAGTCTTGAAGAAGGAGACACGATCGCCGGGACAAGAGCTTTATTAGCCTGACGTTTCGGATCCCAACTCGAATCCATCATCAGATACAAAAAAGCAGAAACGGGTGGTTGTTGCGCAAGTGGCTGCGGTATTTATAGGATGCACTAGCCATGCTAGCGCATACCTATGAACATTCACGGCTCTTCCTTCATCTATCAACAAGTGCAACGAGCTTCCCGCTCCATATTCCGTGCTGAAAATTTGCCTAGGCGGAGTAACAAGCCATGCGGGGAGGGCAGAGGTGAACACTTTTCCCAACACCGGGGTTGGTGCGTCAGATGGTCGAGCAATCATCACGCCAACATCCAACGCACGTGATGAAATTGCAGCAATTATCAACTCGAATATCCGCCATCAAGCAATGATCACACCAAGTGCGACGATCCCGGATGAAGGGGGAGCCGTGAATGTTCATAGGTATGCGGTGGCATGGTAAATGCATCCTATAAATACCGCAGCCCCTTGTGCAACAACCACCCGTTTCTGCTTTTTGTCTCTGATGATGGATTCGAGTAGGGATCCGAAACGTCAGGCTAATAAAGCTCTTGTCCCGGCGATCGTGTCTCCTTCTTCAAAAGGATTTGACCTCTGACGCATATAAACAGACTCACTCAAGAATAAAAACTTACGTGTTTTCGCCGATGTCCCGACTGTCACGATGGACGTAAGTAGTAACTACGGGATGCGAGGAAA
>CACRXP010000189.1:844019-861842 GCA_902702965.1 Spirometra erinaceieuropaei | reverse complement strand
AATCACCTCAACACGGAATATTCGCTCGAGATGCCTTTTTGCGCCCCCCCCCCACACGCTCGCTCCGCATGGCGGCATGGCCTTACGCCACCGCCCACGTCTGAGAGGCCACGAGTCAGGTCAGGTGGAGACGCCGATGATTCACCGCCTTCTGGCGGCGCCGCAGGTCTCGTGCGGCTCGTGGCTGCCAGGTGCAGGATGGCGCAGCCGATCCTGCACCGCTCGACTACGAGGTGGGTCTGGGATTCGACGGGGGGGTTATAGGAAAACACCCCAACTCAGCTGGCAGACACTTCGTGCTCCGTCATGACGACGGGGCCAGATGCCGGTCAAAGTTGGTTCGGGCTCGTCTGCGCTTAAAGTGACTAATATCAAGGAAACTGTCTGCAACGGTGCCCTTTGGCGTGCTTGTCCTTAGTCTGAAATAGACTGGTGTGTAAGAATTGACATGCAAATATCTTCTGCACTGTCCGCACTGTATGTAAAGGGCGCCCAATCCCACAACTAGCGCCAATGCCTAATTCCCAAAAATTGTGCGTTAGTAAAAGGAGGACACACCTGGGAATTTACTACTACAACCTAACAGTAGGCGTCGGAAATATAGAGTACGAATGATAGAGTGTGTTTTCCAGGAGAAACTCGGGCACGAATACAGTTACAGTTCTGAGCGTTCAATTAGACATATACTGGCTTATTGAAAACAAGCGATCAGTCTAGATTGAAGGTAATTGTGGTTTCACCGGTTTCTGCGCTGGCAATAAATCCTGTTTCCTGAACCGGTGGGACAAAGACTCATTTTTTGCACTCATTTCGTAAGAATTGACTTTTTTCTTAAATTACGTACTATGAATCTTATTTCATGGATCTTATTTTATAGCCGCGCCTCCAGTAGACAAGCCCCGGCCGACCGTCATGCGGGGGCGGTGCTAACAGGGAGTTTGACGTAAACTCCTAACACCTAACTTTAACCCCTAGCAGGTGCGGCTATGAAATATGATCTTACCCAGTTTGTGATTGTAACGCGCAAAAATCGCTGTTTCACTAATCTATACGTGTTCCACTTGAATGAAATGCTAGTATATGCGGACCAAATCGTATTTCAGGGAACGAATATGCAAAATACCCTTGTCTTTTGCAAACATTGAGGAGAAGATGTATAGCGTTTAAATTTCCGAATTGTGAGGACTAGTGTTCGGATTTTATGAGCTTTAAAATTCTCATACGTTTGTAAATACATTCTGTCTTCTTTCTATTGCTCCCTGACCCAAAACAGTACTTTATGGGCGAAATCATATCTCTCTCTATGTCTGTACGAAGTACTCTCTGTCGTTTATCCCATACGGCAACGGCGTAGCCAACATGGCATTCTGTGAACACGATTAATGGAAACCTGTCTAATGAACTACCTGGACAGTCGTTCATTTAAATAATTGCCATAACTACCGCTTTCCCAGAGATGAACTACTCCTCCCACAAGTAGAGAGGTTAAGAAAGGTGCAAAAAGTATATTTTTTAGCCAAATCCTCTCCGGAAAGACGACAGGGATTAGATATGACTATCCCCGGAGTACAGGTGTCCTTGTGCCAAATTCCGGATGGGATACCTATCACCGGATTCTAGCTTAAAGTTTAACCACAGCCCTAGGTTAACCCCAATCCAACGTTAAACCTTCTGACCCTATAAAGTCCTGTGCCCCAGTGCATGACTTTATCATAGTCCATTATATATAAGTTCCGAAATTCAATGGAAGAAAGTACACACAGCCACCGAAGTCAGCACTACGCGAGTTGCGTGGGTAAAGATGTGTGGAATGACGAGCAGCAAGCGGTAGATTGGAAGATGAATTATAAATCACTTTCTCTCCAAAGCATATTTGTCTGAATAAGTCAGAAATACGAGATCCGTCGCCTTTCTTGGCGATGCTAATTCTTGATCCATTAGTTAAAACCCAAACGTCCCAGTCACCGAGACAGTTGACTACATCTGTGATTTTCTATCTGTCAGTCATCAAGAAATAGGACTGCCGACAAAAACACTCAAGGAACTATTACTTAGATGCACATTAAATGTGCAGTTCCTTTTTGACAACCAACTCTATAGACAAATAGACGGCGTTGCCATGGGCTCGCCTCTTGGACCTCTCTTAGCCGACGTCTTCATGGGCAAGCTGGAGAGATTTCAACTAAGCGATCAGATCAAGAAGCTTAAACATTATGGTCGCTACGTTGATGACATCTTTGCGATTGCAACCACAGAAACCGACGTCGCTGCCCTCCTAAATGCTGCAAATCAGGCACATCCGTCGATCAAATTCACGTTGGAGATGGAGTCGGCTGGTTCGCTTCCTTTCTTAGATGTCCTTCTAGACAGGAGATCTGACGGTAGCATCCGAAGGAGTGTCTATCGAAAGAAAACCTGGTCTGGACAATACACGAACTTCGCTAGTTTCGTACCTCTCCAACAAAAACGGAATCTAGTCAGGTGTTTGGCACAAAGGGCTAGAAAAATTTGTTCGAAAGATAGTATCGAGGAGGAACTTAGAAAAATCCAGGACTTGCTTCGCGAAAATGGGTATCCTGACAGGTTCATTGCAAAGAACCTTGCCGAACGACCTGCAAAACCCACCACACTAACCGCCGAGAAGAAAACGTTGTTCCTCAAAGTCCCCTTCCAAGGAGACGCTGCAGGTGAACTCCTAAGAAGACGCCTTGACCAAGCTGTCTCGGGAACCTTCCCAGCAGCAAGGGTTCGCATATCATTCTCCACTAACCCTATTCTACGCGGAGAAGGCAAGGATAGGCTGCCACCTCAGACCGCCTCAATGTGCATCTACTCATTCACTTGCTCCTGTGGAGCAGGTTATATTGGTCGTACGAGTCGGCGCCTTTCCAAAAGAATACGAGAGCACCTTCCCGCATGGCTGGCAAAGGGTGAAACTAGGAGAATAGACAGCGCCATCCTTGCGCATGCAGTGGACTCAGGGCATCATGTGGACCCCACCGAAGCATTTCGTGTGATTTACAAGGTCCCCTCGAGCTACCCTAAGCTACTGGGCCAGCGCCTGCTAGCAACAGCAGAAGCGGCCGCCATAAGGTTACGAAAACCGACCCTATGCGCCCAAAAGAACCTTGTTCAGGCTCCGCGCTTACCGTGGTCAAAGGTTGACTAACCATATGCAACTTTCGGCGCCCTTCCGCTCTTGCCGAGCCTGTAATTTAAAACCTAACTTTTATCGATTTTTGTTTCACTCACTCTACCCCGCCCTATGTAATTGTATTGGCCTGATGAGAATTTACCGAAAGGAACGTTCACTCGCCACTCTCTCTTCTGAATATAGTGATGGGGATTTTCACACATTTATAATGGTTCCGTTAAAGCCTTCACAGTCCATTGGCGAGCCCGAACAATACGGATTTCATGTTGTGGAGATACGTACGACCAACGATGTCAAAACCTGGAAGTTCGCACAGTGAAGACACCCACTCTAGAGTCAGTAAATGCATTTAAGGTTCCTGCACAAAACTATGCTTTTTTCGTACTCATTTATAAGGCACAGTTGGTAGCATGTATTACCCCAACAGAATGTAGCATTATGCGCAGAAAAAATGCCTTAGGGAAAATCGTTAACGAACAGTGTTCAGGCAGGGGATGAACATGGCGTCATGTTTCTATTGAAATAGTAGCAAAATCTATTCTAGAATGCACTTTACCATCGCACGTTGGGAAAAACATTTAAAAAGTATTTAAGCGTGCTTCTCCTCCAAAGGAAACAAATCTGAACAGAGGGTTTATCAAAATTTGCCCGGATGTAAATTTGTTGATCATCCACCAAAACCATTCTTGTAACCTTAACTTTGAAGCTTTTGAGAATTTAACCGTAGAATTCGCTCGAAGCTTTCGGATTTGCTCACATATATTGAAATAATAATGCGTTGTTCTTACGTTAACCTACCATTGTTTGTCAGTTTCTCCAGCATCCACTAGTCGATGTTCGGTGCTGCGGTATAACTAGGCAAAAATCATTTTTTATCATAAATGAAACATGACGGCCCTTGTCTCAACCTCGACGTTTTTGGACCGGATACCTCTCTGGTGTAATCCAAGGAAAGACTGACACTAAGTTAACTATAAGTAGCGCTATGGTTCCCTGAACTCCAAATGTCTCCTGTTCGATGTCAGTTAATGTTGCAAGGAACATATTTCCGTTGCTACAAAAGAACGGCAGCCTTCAGCTTACATAATGCGCGACGCATTCAAAGCCCTAGGAATTACGGGACTCGGCATAAAAGCAGGTAACGGTCTCGCAAGGAGGACGATGCAATAGTACATTCCGTTTCCATAAACTTGAGATGTAAACGCAAATGGCAGCCCAAAACCCTTGTTCGCCGGTATCTTATGGTTGGGCGCTACGAAGTTTATGGGCCCGGGTCGGTTGTTGTGCAATCCCCAGCTTTATAACGCTGACGGAAATCGTTTAGTGGTCATAAAAGGAAAGTGTCTACTATTGACTTTTTAACCCGGCCTCGGTCGACAGGAAAGGTAGTGTGTTCTATCTTAAGGCGATTCAAGTGCTTTGCAGAATTTCTAGGTAGCGCTTTCGCCGGGAATGTTGGCGATAATTTCCCGCAGACAAATGTCAACAAATTGCCTAACCTGCCTGAAGCCATTTAGGGCAGCCCAAAGAGGCCCATTTCACGGCAGAATTGACATGCTAGCAAACATTTGCAAGTGCAGACGCGTAAATAGTCATGCAGAAATGATGGTCAGGTCTTGTCGGAAATCTTGGGGGTTGCGGCTTGCCCATTTTGCCTGGCTAAGGATGGAGCAATCTGCTCAAAATAGCGAGCGATAAAGGCATGTGCACTATTCCATCGTGGGAACATTCAGCAACCTGAAACTCCTTTCCACTTCGGGTTCAGTCAAAATTATCTGGGTTAGTAATCGTTGCAAACGCGTTTCGCTCCACCTAATTCCAACGGACGTCAGGCTGAATTACCATATTTTGGTTCCATGATGGATTCTTGACGAAAGTGTAAACAGTTCGACGTAGACAGGTAGCGACTTTCAGGCGAGTTCTCCCCAAGTTCCAGATTGCTTTGGCTTAAGTCTGTGACATAATCGGTTGTCGCAGACGAATAAGGCGTACACTAATATCCTCATCCTTTTGTAGCCAGCCATCTTGTTTCAAATAATCCAAACAATACTGACTATAAGTGCGCGAATAATAAGACCTGGTAATGTTAAAAATCTTTTTTGTTACCTTCATTTAGCCAGATGTGGGCGAACCAGACACTCTTAAGTAATATGTAATAATAATTTGAACAGACGTATGTTCTCGTCCTATTGCCGCACCATTGCGGACATTCACATTTTTCAGTAACTTACTTACTTGGAGGTCACAACAGTTTACATTCTCGTGAAACGTTAACACTGGGGTTCCGAAAAATGATGTGGGTTAGAAAAAAGGGTGTAGCCCCACTGGGAAGACTGTAGTTAGCTACAATCTTAACACCTACCGTGTCCATGTCTGTAAAGGGTACTCCTAACCCTCAGCCCATAAGTCGTTACGGAAAATTTGAACGTAACCGTAAGCTCAACCCAAGCCCTAAAACGCTTAGTAGTCAAACTCTTGACTTTAGCCCTAAAATCCCAACAGTAGTTTTAACCCGAAATATAAACCATAGCCCAAGCTTAGCAGTTCTAGTCCCAAGAATAAACCAATTCCTGGTCAGAAGTAGATATGTATCAGCATCTGAGGAAAAGCAAGCCCCAGCCATCTGTAATACGGGACCGGTGGTAATGGCGGTTTTTACAGGTGAGGCCGGGGAAGGTACAGGCAATGAGGTCAAGTAATTGTATGCAAAAGAAAGTCTACTGGGAATGTGCGGTTGTATTTAGAGTGGTTGAGAAATAGCTGCCCTAACCCCACACCCTTACCCCTAACTCCTGACCCCAACCCCTAACCATAACCCCTAACCCTGATCCCTAACCCTAATCCCTAACCCCTGACCCCTAAATCTAACCCTTAACCACAGCCCTGATCCCTAACCCTGGAACATCCAATGCGAAAGTTAGAAGGAGACGACAGGCCGAAAGTCAAGAAAGACCACCGGCATTGGGTCAAAAAGGTAGGCACGGCAACAAAGAAACAAGGCCGCGATTAAGGAGTATCGTACCGCTAAGCGTTAAACGTAATTTAGTCCGCTGTTTTGCATAAAAAACTGAAAAGAATCCGCTCAGGTGATGTCATTGCGAAAGAGCTAAAGATCATCGACCGCCTTTTTCGCCAGAACGGGTATCTCGATCGATTCATTGCTAAGAACATGGCTGAAAGACCACAAAAGCCCCCGATACTGACGGCAGGAAAGAAAAGGCTCTTCATCAGGGTCCTATTTCAAGGGGATGCACCAAGCGAACTTTTAAGAAGACGCCTAACTCGAGCTGTATCACAGACCTTTCCATCAGCTGACACCCGTGTACTGTTCTCCACCAGTCCCATCCTATACGGGGGGAGAAAGGACAAACTACCTGCTTAGGCCACCTCTATGTGTATTTACTCCTTCACCTGCTCCTGTGGGACGGAATATACTGGTCGCACGAGTCGGCGTTTATCCAAAAGGATAAAAGAAAATCTTCCAGCATGGTTAGGAAAGGGTCAAATAAGGAACATTAACAACTCGATCCTCGCACACATGGTTGACACAGACAACTGTGTAGACGCCAGAGAGGCCTTCAGAGTGATTTACAATGTCCCATCAAGCTATGCAAAACTACTTGGGCAGCGCTTTTTGGCTACGACAGAGGCGGATGCAATTAGGCTATGTGGACCGGTCCTATGCTCACAGAAGAACTTCATACAGGTCCCACAGTCGCCATGGCTCAAAGCTACCAAGCCAGCCACCCGCATGTAATTACCTCTGCCGGAACCCATCTTCTCCTTGGCGGTGACTGGAATTGTGGTGTTTCACTCTCCCCCTCCCCTCCCCAAACCCTAGCTACGGCATGATTATCTACTTGCTCGTATCTTTTAATTCCTTACTTTAATAGCCATATAAAGGTACGGGCCTGAAGAAAATTTATCGAAAGCTCACGTATGCTCGCTAAATTGCCTTTTGAATTTTTCAAATGGAACTGTCGCAACTCTAGAACACACACTGCAACGCACAGCAACAACATGCTAACGTAATCGCATCAACTCAACATAATTAGGTACGTCAACACTATTGTGTCCATCAAGAGCGGCTACATAACCACATCTTTAACAATTCCTAACAGCAACCCTAACCATGGGCCCGATACGGGCAACTTGAGCATCACTTAATTTAGCAAAGGTCAAAATCCGCGTATTGCATAATCTATTTCGAGACTGACTGTCAGACGTACCTTTATGAACCACACCTACTAGGTAAGATGAAGGCTGACGTCTAAACAACCACCCAGGGGGGAGTGCCCGAGTGGGATTTGAATACTGATATTCGGGCATAATGATACAAAACACTTCAGTCGTATCAAAATACCGACATTTGAGTACGTCTCTTCAGGCCGCCAGCAAAATCTCACTCGTCAGAATGACTACTTATGTAGCATGCATTTTTCTGATTGTTTTTCGATGCTTTAAACATACAGTACGTACCTATCACATGAAATCTGATAACGGAAACTGATGCGAGAATTTCTGGACGTCCTTAACGTTGCCCATTTTGTTCGCTCATGCACATGCCTCAATGAAATGTCCTTTTCTTCTGCATAAATTGTGCTTACGTAATTTTATCAAGTAAAATATCAGTAAATTTTGGCGGAAATGGATGTTGGAATATAATCGTGCAATTACCTATGCTATTACCTGTCCTTGGCTCCGGCTTCTCCTCTGAGCGACTGTTTCATTGAAAGGATAGTAATTTACCCTCGAGAGTTTCAATAAACAGATTTAGCCGGACTTGAAAATTTATTTTATGTCCGATGCTAGCCATGGCAATCAACCTGCTAACACAAAAGTTATTTTAAGCAAACCAGAGGGTTTATCAGTTCCTGAAAGTCAATTTAGCAGATCTTTGCGATTTGGTGCCTTAAAGTGCAGTAATAACGCAGATAGAGATTCCTTCATTTAAATGCGCCGTTTCATTGTGGACAGCCATTTTTCTCTAAAATGATTTTTGACGTTTGAACATGTCTTCACATGTAAACCAAACGACCATCTTCGTGTAAAGAATCGCCAGAACACTTACTAATTCGGTAAATGCCATCAAGTTTTATCCTACTTTAACGTTCTTAGCAGACAGGTAATTCGGAATCTGTCTTTATGGACGATCGGGTGAAAACACTGAAAATCATGAAGTATTCAGCAAAATTTCAAGGCCGATCTGAAACCTAACTTAATCCCGTACGAACGAAAACTGTAAATTAATTTAACGGACGAAATATTTTCTCTATAAACAGAAAATGGTATGCTTACAATCATGCCTGTCAGTTCTATTTAAACCTACGACGTCCAAATCGATGAAGTCAAGCAAAATGCAGTTTCTCTTGTTGAACTCCATCTCATTTAACGCAAAGGAGTCAAAAATGCCGCAAATTCCTGGAAAACCGTTTTGGGATCTATACTCAGAATGTAAGCAGTTGACAAACCGCCATATATGAAATCATACTAATTATTAAACGATATTTGGATGTAAACTTCACTAAAACACTATTATTAGATATTGTTTCATTTTTACTTTTATATGTACTGTGTTTTTGATATGAGAATGCATTCTATACATCTAAAACGGATTTTGCTAAATTAGAGCCATTTCTGACGTTTTCGGGATATTGCGCTTTTCTTAAAAATCGAAATTTCTAAACAAAGCAACACTGCCTTTAATATTTCTTCTATGTTTTAATCCTTTTTAACTTGTACTTAATTAACATAGACATTTGGCTCAAGAAATGGTGTCGGTTTGCGAGTGATTGGCAATCATTCGTAAATTTTGACACATTTCATGTGTTAGGTAACACAGTGTATTTTATGGGAAACATGCGCAAGACGTCTACAGTACTCATTGGGTAATGACGTATCCCTTCTTCAAATCTTCTGTTCAAGCCATGGGTATTTAATGTTTTTAAAAAATGTTCCCGATTACCCAATGATTTTGAATTCTTTCTGCCGGTTCACTGGAGTTAGGGATTTCTACCCCACACGTCGAACAATGTTAATTAATGGGGAATCCTATATTCTTCCCTGCCTGTTTCATGCCCATAAAAGTTTCCAATGAATATATCACACATTATATGCTTTAAAACAAGCATCCGCAAACAAACATATGTGATGTTTAAATAGGCATTCCACAGTAGTTAAAAGACCGCAATTATGCGATTTTCGGTGCCGAAAGATACAATTCTTTTAAAAAAAGTGGACGATAGCATAGTTTACCATAAAATGTAATCAGGAAATGATGTTTTCTGTAAAGTGCTTGGCTTCTAAAGACACTGAAAGTAAGTGCAAATGAACGTTCTACATAACCAGTTGTTTTTTCGTTGATTTGATTTTTGAAGGCAGCTGGAAACGATGCGTTCGAAGACCGACCTACGGTCTTGACTGAAATATCATTAGGTTATAACGCAAGATAATCGATAGTGTAGTATCGCCTAGTTCGTCCATTTCAACCGAAATCGAACTTCAGAATATCTGTTAATGTTTAGCGAGTTTCTTGGAGTACTGCACACCGTCATGGGTCCAAATGACAACGCAGTCACCTAGTTTCCTACAATTGGATCGAATGAATAATTAAAATCTGCAGAAACCATATCTCTGGTCCTTGCCGGTATTACCACCCCACGCTCCGCCTCCTGCATGTGGTAAAAGTGTTTTTTACACAACATCCAGCAGAATTGAATGGGAGTTTTATTTTGCAACAATAATTTCTTCTAATGACCTATGTCCAACAACTGCGACCTTTTTTTGCGGCAGCCATCTTATTGTCAGTAAATACCTCCACCTTCGCGCTCTTACCTACTATCCAAACGTTTATGGGTGTGAACGAAAGTTAGTCTATTCCAGGGAGGTCCTAGACCTCCACAATTTTGTTCCTGGTGATCACATGTTCGCCCCAGCTGACTGAAATGATGATGCTGCTAATAGCCGCGGCGGCGGCATTAAAGATATCCATGGAGATACTTAGCACACGAGCAATGGATGCATTTTTCGTAGAAGGCATTACAAGACAAGGGCTTGTCGAAATTCTGAAAAAATGTCCTTTAACAAAATCGGTGAAAGTTATTAGATTGCGCGCGTTTTTGATCGGAACAGCCAAAAATGTCTTGGGAATATGGTGACTTATTGATCTTTCCCAACATGTCACTGCACAAAGGACGCTGAGGCTCGGGCAGGCTGGAGGATGCGCAAGATTACGAGATGACTGATACCCTGTGATGCTGTCGACTGCTGCTTTAGACTATCACCCGAAGTTAGGTTGAGATATTAACCAGAAATCCAAACTAGCTCGGAAGCCCCTTTCTAGCATTCGCAGCCGACTGTGAGCTGCGGTTTTGAAGGCAAGGCGAATAATTGGAAGGAGCAGAAATAAGAAATAATAAACGAATTTTAACAAAAAAATAACAATTCGATGAACAATGCTTCATAAGTCAGAGCCGTATGCGCTCACAGTACAGTTCTGGCTGAATTCATTTCCAGCTGCGCCTAACTGTTTTAATCTGCGCTTGTACGCAAACAAACCTTTGTGCTTAACACAGTTCTTGCTACTTTAATGCTGTTCAGCGGTTTCTAGGACGCGTTGCGGAGAAATATATCTACATTCCTGTCGGCAACTTTTTGATCATTATGCGAAGAATTTTGAGGAAAATTTAACGTTGCTTACCCTATATTTACTTGCCAAAACGATCGCATGCTGTTATGTTTACTATCGATATTAATTCAAATGCCTAGCTCACCTAGACACTACTAAATAGGGTCTTTTTGCACAATCAATGAAAATCTTATTCTAGTTAGATAGTGCACTTAGAAGATATTTTTGCATTTCCTGTAGTTGTTTAACACAAAACATATAGTTGCTATTATATAAATTTTGTAATTAATTAACGTGATGTTTTTCGATTCCTTTAAACGCGGCGCCGTCTTGAAGAATATGAACCGTAAACAATTTCAAAATGCCCGCCTGTATGCGATCAAATGATCATTCATATTGAAGCGATGTCTCAGTAAGCCTTTAACGCATAGTGTTAAGCCAACTTCTAACTCCCAATAAATGTCATTTCCTGCTAGACGATGGCATTCAGTTAGCACTTTTAAATGCTTTTTGAAGATAATGTTAAATTATCCCTTAGTACCGAGAGGCATTGCACAAAATTTGCAATGCACAATCCGACATCTCTAGTAAATTGAGAAGACTACAGTTACTGGGAAGGCCGAATATTTAAAAATGGAAAAAAATCCCCATGATGGTGGGTAGCGCTATCCCAATAAAAGAATTCCCCTAAGCTGAAATGTCTTTGATGCATATGCATATATATTCTGTGCGTGTTCTGGTACGATATCAATGCCGTACTGGCGAATAACTTGCCCTAACGGTTTTATCCACGAAGCTGAACACTTAATCTAAGCGTCATCATGTACGTAAAAAATATGGGTCCCAAAAAAACGTCATCTACAGTTCAAATAGGAATCACTGTGAACCGACGACTGACAATATGCTACCAAAACACACTTACGCGACTTTAGGTTGGGTGTTTGTCAGCTCTTTGACAGTCTGGCAGTTACAGAAAGCATAAAGGCCGGAAAAATAAAATCTTCCGCCCAGCCGTATGGTATTTTGATTGGTCTGCGGTTGGCCAAAATTAGCTGCAAGCCACAACCTGATTGGCACTACTCTCTGACTGGTTGTCCCAAAGCCGCGGTCGGCGCACAAACCCATAACCAGCGTGTATCTGGTGCAAAATCAAAGGGATGGCCAAGCTAACAAAAAATACACTCTGTAGTCAAAGGCATACGCCTCCGTAGGTTCGCAACATCTTTCGTTACCGTGAAGGACAAATAAATCCCCTCTGAATGTACTTGGATTAAAATTGAGTTAACATAAAAAGAACGTAGCCCTCGTAATCCGTTAGTCCTAGCACTTGCAAAAGCAGCCATCAAACTGCGATTTAATGCTGCCGACTTTGCACAGGAATTTTAATTTTCTTCGTGTTAAATCTTCAGGATAAAAAGTGTACCCGTCGATCGAGACGCATTGATTGCTTAGACATTGTTTGGTATTGGAAATTCGAAAGTATTGGGCAAACACTACTAAGTTTAAATAATTCCACGCGATTGAGTAATTGTCGAGTAGATGCCTTATTGCGAATTTACTCACAATAAATATGCTGCCTCGCAAGAGATGAGAGACACCGTATTTATAGGCTTCGGTTGCACTTTAGTAGACGCCAGTTCACAGTAAAAAACTTGAACCGGCAAGGCGTTAGCAAGTTCGGTCGGGAGATCGAGCCAGCTAAGGGGAAAATTTGATGTTGCGGGAGATTGCGCAATTCCGGACTGTGCAGCGGTGATGGGCTGTAAGCTGGCGACACTCGGAGTTGACGTAATCGAAGCACATCAAGTTGGTGCAAAACATTGGCGTCCTGCCCGAGGATAGACAGAATGATCTTTTTTTGGATTCCAGAAAGCTGTTCAAACATGGAGGGGACTTTCATCACCCTGCACAGTGCAGATGACCGGCACAAAAGCGCTGGCCCTTTCGATTCCAAAAGCTGAACCCACATGAAAACGGTTCTCCGGCGAAATTGTGATTCAGCAGTCCTGACAACTTTGCACCATTGAGGAAGACACTACATACCTCGCCCAACTCCCGTGAGCTTGTTTATGGTTTTCCTTCCATCTTATTTATTTCACATCTATAATATGGTCAAATGCCTAAAACTGATTATCAGGTAAGATGCGAGAACGAGAACTCCCCTCCCGCTAGGACAAGCGACTTTGCGTTACATTAGAAGAGGCCGGCTTTTCTCATGTCCTAAATCTATACCTGTAATACGGAGGTTACCGATTCCCAAGCTCTTCCCATTGCCCTTTGAAAACCCAGAAGGTGGTGCGAATTCATTATGACGCACGCATATCACTAGTCTCCTGTAAACTCCTACCCCTGTTATCGCCTTTAATCCGTTGCTTCCAATCTTTCCCACCCCTGTATAACTGTGGTTCTGGACTTCAGTGAATAGTTCGTTGTCGAATGCTTTGATTTACCTATAATTTAATGCCACGAGTGCCCGTCGTCTCTTCTTTTGTACCACACAGCTTGATGAAATATCCGTGCTTTGAAGAGGTCCCCTGGAACGCATTTTTCTCACTAGCCGCCTAACATGCGGCATAAAAGTGCTTTTTAATGCATGGGACGGTCGAATCTGACAGGGATCTAGCTAGGTTGCCCATTTTTTCAACCGACAGTATGCTAATTTCAGAGGTAATCAAATGTGTTCAGAATCTTTTCTGGCGGTTTGCTGACATTTCAAGTAAGCCTTCGCGTCCAACGGCCCCCGTCCTCTATTGCCGGAAGAGAACTGAAGTTTTAAAAATAAATCACCTGTTTGCCTGCCGCAAACAGCATGCCGATACTTTTGCATGGACAATTGCACGCGTTTTTGTAACCGAAGGCCAGGTTTATGAGGTGTAACCTTGCAAATAAACTGTCCTTACTCCGGTCAAGCACATCCTGAGTAGCAACATGGAGCAATTACTCGGCTTGTCCATTTAATATTGAACTAATTATTTGGAAAAACTGAACCCAATGAGTGCCCGTAAGGGCTTTCGAATTGTTCTTGTCTACTAAACATTTATACATATGGAAATTTGAAGAAATACAAAATACTTACCTCACAGTAATTATTAAATTTTTGGCATCTCCAACCCTTACCAATGATATTATCATATATGAGAAAATTGTCATCGTTTATAATTTCTCGTCGTGATTTCTTTGTATGCAAGGGTCGTAATTATTCCTGGAGGTTAGTGCTGTGATTTTGGGCTGTTCTATGAAAAGTGGGTCAGAAGTTAAGTAAGTGGGCTAACTCATGGAATGTCAACTGAATTTCCCAGATGGGTTTCCGCTTCGAAAAGATTAATAAAGTAGGGTTGTAAAATTCCTCAGCCTGCAGTATAATTCTATAATAATTCAGATACCTCAGGATGCCAGCTTTCGAATGAACTTCCTATCGGCTGCATGCAAAATCCATACTCTGCAAAAAATGACTACTTAATTAGCATGCATTTTTCTCCTTGATTTTCGATGCACCTAAAAGTCCAATTTTGGTTCATGGAAAACATATGTAAAAATATCCATTCTTTCGCGCATTCGGTAGAAAATTATGTCTTCTGATTTTTTTACTCGAACGAGGGATATAATTCGGTTTTAAAAAATTTCTTATTGTGCGACTTTTAAATACCATGAAATAGCCGTTCATAAATCGTCATGTCTCCGCATTTTCCAATGTAGCTTGTAAAGTTAACAATATGGATCAAATCGAACGCTAAATTATATGAACCCCATATGGTCTCCTCTTAATACCGTAGAGAAATGTATGGTTTTCCGTTCGTGGAAAATTTGTAGTTTGGAAACCATGAATGCAGGTGTGACGGCAGAGCGGGTTCAAAACTATTCAGGAATTGGAAAAGTTTATAAAAACCGAATAAGACCCTTCCTGCGAGTATAAAATTGAAAGAAGACGTAATTTTCTACCAATTGAGCGGAAGAGTAAATATTTCTGCGCATGTTTTCCATGAACTGTAATTGGACTTTTAGAGGCATCGGACATGAAAGGGAAAAATACATGCTACTTAAGTAGTCATTTTTTCAGAGAATTGTTTTTGCGTGCAGCCGGAAGGAAGTTCTTTCGAAAGCCGTCATCCTGCGGTAACTGAATTATTATAGAATTATACTGCATGCTAATTAGTTTTACAAACCTACTTAATTAGTCTTTTCGAAACGAAAACGCATCTCGGAATTTCGGCTGACATTTCATGAGTTAGCCTACCTGCTGTAGTATGGATTTATTTACAGCATTGAGCAAACCACGTCAGTTTAATTACCCACCGCATGGCCGAGTTGAATCCTAAAACCGGGTTCTGTGCCTGACCATATGATGCCTGCCGGTTAACCGAAGATAGTCTATCCAGCGTATCTGCTTTTTGCTGCTCTTCCTTCTATATTACTGACCTCTTGCCTAACTATGACCTCATTAATAATTCCATGCCAGAAATCCTAATCAAAATGCGGGCGTCTTCGCGCATTCGCCATTTCTACGATATACATGTAAATAAAAAGTATTGGCGCAACTATACGTCCATACATATGCAGCCAATAACAGGTCTCATGAAATGATGGCTGAAATTTCGAAATAAGTTTCTGATAAAGAATAATAACTTAGATCGGTTTGTAATGTTGGTTATCATGCGGCATAATTCCAAGATATTGCAAAGTCGCCAGGATGTTGGCCAGAGGAGCCACTGGACTCGACTCTCAGTCCTCGAAACCGTCACCGCCCATGCACAGAGTGCTGACAACAAGAACCAAATTATATAATCAACTGGTAGTCTTCCGGGGCACGACATTTAGCGGGAGATAATTTTACAGCGCACAGGTTTGCCATCGTAAAGAATGTGCTGACGTTCCATTGGGAGGGATTTCCCAGTCAGAACAACAGTGACTGACCTCGCATGCCGCCACCGTCTGTGCCTGCACTTACATGGCTAATCCAGGTTGCATAACCGGGTCCGTCTGGACAAACAAATTCGCCACAACTAGGAGGGGGGAAGCACTCTGCAGCCACCCACAGCTGCTTCTGCTTGACTTTCGAAGTGGTTGCCAAGGCACGACCATTGGGCTAAGCATGAAGGCAGTAAATTTGGCTGCGTTTCATTAGTGTACGGGTCTCCTGTGCAAGCTGGGATGTCATCAAGAAGCCAATGTTGCGAGCAGAAACTGCCGCTGTTGTTCCAAATGGTGCACAGTGGCGACTGTGCCTGAATTTTTTCATGCCAAGGCGGCAGATTTGCACAGCACCCATCTCACACCTGTTCCACCAAGTTACCTGTACTCCGATGGCCGGTAAAAATTTAAAATTACTTGTGGTTGGCATTGACACAGTCGCTGGAAGGGCGAAATCGCTCGTTTAGACGTACCACACGCAAGAGGAGTGCAGTGCTTGACCGATCTCATGAAATGTTGGCAGAAATTCTCAAATGTGTGTTCGATTAGGAAAGATTACTTAGGTGGGGTTGTAATATTGATTAGCATGCAACATAATCCTATAGCATTTCAGACTCAGCAGGATGTCGGCTTTTGGATGCTTTCCTTTTTGGTCTTCTGCAGAAACCGTCCTCTGCAAAATATGACCGCTTAAGTGACACGCACTTTTTCATATTAATTTTTGATGGTCCTATAAATTCAAACATATTTTATAGAAAACGTACACATAAATATGCCTTCTTTTACTCGTTTGGTAGAAAATTACACTGTCTTCATATTTTATACCTGAAGAAAGTGCATATTAAGGCTTTTAAAACTTTTTCCATTTCCCGAATAATTTTGAGTTCGAACTGCCATTGCATTATCGTTTGACGAGTTAAGTTGACATGGTGCATGATCTTCGTGTAAGGAAAATCATATATTCCTCTATGCCTTTAAGAAGATACCATACAGAGTTCATAAAATTTTGCAATGTAGTCGGAATTTGTTGTACATTTCACGAGAGGCCTTGATAAATGGACATGTGCGATGTTGTATATACGGACATCACACGGTGTTAAAAATCTCATAATTATAAATTTTTTAAAAACTTAAATGCAGACTTTCTTTAGGTATAAAATATGAAGACAGTGTGATTTTCTACCGAACGAGTAAAAGAAGGCATATTCTTGTGCACGTCTTCTATAAAATATATTTGAATTTATAAGACCATCGAAAAGGCGGTTTCTTCAGAAGACCATAAAGGAAAGCATCCAAAAGCCGACATCCTGATAAGTCTGAAATGCTATTGAATTATGCTGCAAGTTAATCAATATTGCAACCCCACCTAAGTAATCCTTCCTAATCGAAAACACATTTGAGAATTTTGACCAATATTTCATGAGATCGGTCACGCGCCGTAGCCGTTGCAGCCTAGCCCTTGAGTTCTGATGAAACCAAAAGACCCACTGCCACGGCAAGAAACGTCTGGAGTCGTTTATCGGATCTGGTGCAGTTGCGGACAAAGCAACTACGTCGGAGAAACCGGAAGACAGCTTCGAACGAGAACGGCCGAACACGCTGCAGCGGTGCGGAGAAATGAGGCCAGTACTCAAGTTGCGGCTCATTCGACGGGTCCCGGCCACACATTCAAATTTGACGAGGCCGAAATTCTCGCAAGAGGTGACAACCGCGTGAGCCGGGAGCTGCTTGAGTCATGGTTTGCTGACCCCCAGTCTATTAACAAGTGCAATGATCTTCTTATTCAATACAGCGTGCTGAGACTTCGTCTAGGCGGAGTAATTGGCCACGCGGGGAGCGTACTGGTGAACACTCTTCCCAACACCTGGATCAGCGCGTCAGATGGTCGAGCAGTCATCACACCAACATCCAACGCACGTGATGAAATTGCAGCAATTAACGACGCGAATATCGGCCATCACGCCACGTGCAACGATCCCTGATGAAGGGTAGAGAGTCGTGAATATTCATAGGTATGCGGTAGCATGGCTACTGCATCCTATAAATACTCCGGCCGCATGTGCATGAACCACCCTTATATGCTTATGTCTCTGATGATGGGTTCGAGCAGGAATCCGAAACGTCAGGCTAATAA
>CACRXP010000189.1:801566-840866 GCA_902702965.1 Spirometra erinaceieuropaei | reverse complement strand
TTCATGTATGAATGTGAAATGGTAGTCGACTAAAACTTCTTCCGGCAGTTGGATCTTCTTCCTAGTGGGCTAAAGTTTCATGGGCAAGGGTATTTCGAACCAGCCCCAATCTCTCACGTCCTTCTCACAAACATCAGTATCCTGCGTCGGCGTTTCTGGCGACGGATGATCGACATGGCCGCAATGACCGGCGTGGCGTGACGCAATTTTCTGTTTATCACGCGCGGTAATGCCCAAGGCCTCGTGCAGACTCAGTACAGTCCAAGTAACGTACGCCAAGAGTCAATAAAGCACATAATTTCAGTAATACCTTGGCAGGCCTGTAAAAATACATTACACTTTAATTTCTGGACAGACAAGCAGAAAGGTAGTGTGGTGCTGAGTTGGTTGGATGTGGACAGCCCGGATAAGTCGCCAGTAGCGGGACAGACAGCTTGACGCAGTAGTCGGGCGATTCACGGCAATAAGGCTAAACTGACCTAAGCTAGCGGCACAGCAATTGCATGTTTTGTTTAAGTGGCAGACGACATGATTTCCCCGGCTGGGTACGATATTTCACATGGTAGCCAGTGGTCTTCGTAGCGGATAATTTGATCGATATTTTCAACATTCAGTAGACCACCCGGTAGTGCCCCTTATCTGCAGTCGCTTCCAATCCAGGTGTCTGGACCAGCGTAGGTTGCTTCACGGGAGCAGGCGTGGAGTGGTGTCGCCAAATCGAGGTCTGATCTAATACCATGTCCTTAACTCTCGAGTTCAGAGCAGGGTTTCCGCTTTTCGTAATTCTTGAGCTGAAGACCGACCTATCATATAACTGCGATGAACAACGGAAAAATAAGGGAATGCTGCTTTATTCTGCTTCTGTGCCATCTGTCCCAGCTTTCCCGACAAACGTCAGATGATCGTTAATCAGATTAGCTAAGAGATCCGAGTTGATTATTTGAAGAAGAAGATGCGCTCATCGGAACAGGTTTATTTAGATGATGACGTTTCGAAGAGCTCGGTCGGCTCTCCATTGTCAAAGCGCAAAATGCACTTAATCGACCAGAAATCCCAAGTGGCGTGTCCCGTTGGTGGGCCTCAGAGTTTAGACCCAAACTCTCAACTAGCAACACACGTTGGAGATCCACACGTTCGATCTCCAGCGACCTACCATTATAGGACGGTGCAACACAAAAGCAGAATGGCTAACTCTCGAGGCGTGGTTCTCCGATACCCACTCCATCAACAGGCATCTGGACCTTTCTGCAGCTTACAAAGTCCTACGTCATCACAATCGTAGAGCTAAGGACCAAACAACGAAACCGGACTTAAGAAGGCCATACGGAGACAGACCGACGACGAGTTTACTCGGTGAAGAAGAACAAGAACCGCCAGACCGACCACCCGACATTGGTTCAGTCACCTTCTCCCGACGGAGTGGCGACTCACAACGCACGCATACAAAACGCCCGTCAGCCATCCCCCAAGAGGCCGAGGCAGCGAGAGGAGAGAAAAGTCGATCAGCACGAGGCCGACCGACGTGACACGCCACTTGGGATTTCTGGTCGATTAAGTGCATTTTACGCTTTGACAATGCAGAGCCAACCAAACTCTTTGAAACGTCAGCATCTAAATTAGCCTGTTCCGGTGCGCCCATCTTCTTCTTTAAATGGTCGTTACTGAATGAATAAATGGCGTTTGCAAAGAATGAAAGTTGTGCTTGAAGTGGCAGCTCGACCGTTACAAGCCACAGCATCCACCGCCTGCCCAACAGAGAGGGTCCAAAAAAGATGACATGTACATGGCGTAGACTTACGCAGCATCTACCGCACCTCCCCTATACTCAACCATTTTGCTCGGATGACGAAACACTGCCAACGTGACCGTAGGTGCCCTCAGAGACAGTCAGTGACAGTCCGTCTACGCGCGCCACACACGGCCTGACCAGCACTCCAAGTGCACTAGGTCACTATGGGGACCATTCGGATCCTGAATGGGTGAGAATGTCATAAAGGTCATAGAAGTAAAGAGTCATTACAGCTTGATTCTTACTACTCCAGTAATTGCTGGTACACACGTCGCTTCATTTGCTCAAGGGCGTTACGAACTATTATATAGGCGCATCTTATAACTTTGCAAGGGCAATTAAAAGACAGAAGAGACCAGATTCACCATTTCTGGCCTATCCGCCATTGCCAACTGAGGCAGCTCGAGGCCTCGACAAGGACTCTTTGAACTATGGGTATCAGTTCAGGTGGTCTAACATTAGCCCGCAGGCTGTAATCAGGCTTACAGCGTAGCGCAAAATTGGCATTCGCCATAAAGATGACAACAGTCAATTTCATGGATCCTATGGCTTGGTTTTAGGACTTGCTGGTTAGGATTAGATTTGTTTAGCTGATGATCCCATAAGTTTACGGGGCCGACCATAAACTGTTCAATGCCTTAGACGTGCACGATTGACAGAATCAAAAATTTTCTATAGTGTTCGCTTCTTTATCAAAGCTTTGATTGGGTTGCTAATTAGCCCTTTGAGAGATACATTTACGCGGCTCGCGTCAGGGGAGACCCTACGCTGAGAAAATGTGATGTTCTAATCTACATGCCTCCCTTGTATTAAGCAACATTCCCACGCTACTCATATGATTTTAGTACCCCATCTTATTACATTTCAGGCATTGGTCAGTTACGACGACCATCTGTCTGTTTGGTGAGTAAAAATATCGTTAAACTATGGCGTCAAGGGCAGTTCCTCCGGTTCCAAGGGTGCGACTACCTTCCACCTCTCCCAGGAAGTCAGGATAGGTTCTGACCACATCGTGGGACCATCGAAATTATATTTGCTGTCATCCAGCCGCGGGAGAAGTGCTAGGGGATGCGGACGCACTTCTACACTACTTTCGTGGACCTGACGAAAGCCTTCCGCAGGATAAATCACAATGGACTCTGAAAAAAACCGTGCGACAATTCGGATTTCTTGAGCTGTTTGCGCACATGGGGAGTGGGCCCCACGATGGGATGATGGTGCGTGCCCCAGAAACATTTGCAATGACCAGCGAAGATAAGCGCAGCTGTGTACCCACTCTCACCCTCTTCAGTCTCATGTTCTCTCTCATGCTGATGGTCGCCTATCGTGATGAGCGTCCTGGGATCTGCATCGTCCACGCGACCGATGACCATCTGTTCAATGACCGGCGCATGCAGACCCCAACGCGTTTATAAACAACTTCTGCGCATGACCTACCCTTCGCGGACGACTGCGCCCTCAACACCGCAACAGGAGCGGTTATGCAGCGGATCCTGAAGCTCTTCGTCTTTTGGCTGCACTTACATAGGAATGACCATAAACAAGGAAAGAACGGTGGCCATACATCACCAACCATTGTATACAAAGCTCCCCGTTTCACCGAAAACGGCACCGAACTGAAGACTGCGGACAATTTTATTTATTTAGACAACACAATATTACGCAGCACAAATCAACGACGAAGTTGGTTACCGGGCCCCCGTGGCCAGCCAGGCCTTTGAAAGGCTACAGGGCTTCGTCTGGAACCACCACGGACTTCGACTATACGCGAGGCTCAAAATGTGCAAGGCCGTAATCCTGACAAAGCTACTATACAGGGAGGATACATGGACTATCTATGCCAACCAAGAGACGAAACTCAACAACTTCCGCCTCAGATGTCTTCGGAAAATCTTAAAGATGAGATAGCAGGACAGGATTCCCGACATAAAAGTCTTGAAACAAACTAAAATCCTCAGCATCCGCGCCATGCCGAGACGACTACAATTGCAATGTAACGGCCATCCAGTGAGGATGGACGACGAGCGACTACCTAAATGGCTCGCCAACAAGGACAAACACGCTACCCAAAGAACAAGCTGAAAAACTCTCTGAAGCATTCGCAAATCAACCCGGAAACCTGACAAGATATCGCTCGGGGTCGACCGACCTGGAGAAGAGCAATAAAGCCAACCGGATAGCCGCTGTCAGAGCCAAAAGAACGCCTCGCAAATCACAAGTGGTTTCGGCCCACAAAGCCTACATCAACCTTTTCCGAAAAGTCCGCGCTGCAAACTAACATTCCGTGGGCGGACCTGCTTCACCGGACATCTCCGGATTCATGTCAACAACGAAATAACAACCCCATCTACTGCCTTTATAAAAAAAAACCCTGCCACAACCCCGCGTGGCGACGACCACCTGTTCAGCACCAGCTAGACACCCCAGATGCCCCGTCAACCATTAAACTCACCACCAGAGCCCTACCGTCAGCAATGTGGACTACATCCCAAGCTGTCCTTACCGCAATCGTACACTCACCACGCGCATCTGCCTGGTGGGTTGATTGCTAATCCATTGCACTATGACCGCCGCACCAGTGCTGGGGGCTTCGACATACACTGGCTGCATCCGCCGCATTCTCATTGGCCTCCCTGATAATCGGCACTAAATCAAACTAGACCGCACCACCGGAGACTTGCCCATCAACACATGCATTACACATGAACACGTCTATCAGCACTATCCGCAGGCACAAACTAGGCACTTCGCTTGCTAATGGAAATCGTTTTCTTCGGCTCCTTCGCTAGATGGCACCTCCGCCATATGTAAGATCTGAGCACTCCACCCCTTTGTGTGAAATCCTGAGGTTGTGCGGGAATCAGGTCGTGTATGTGTATGGCTCACGCAGACGGGCTGTTAATTAGTTCTTTCAGCCACCTCACACAATGTCAGCATCAGTTAGTTGACCGGCTCAGAACATCGACTGGTGCTCGAGAAGAGGGAAAGAGAGAGGCCGACCCTCAGTGCATATTACTTACTATAAACAATCTTACGTGCTTAAGACCATCATGGTAAGCTAAATGCTTTGGTTTTGAAAATTGCCAACTGACCATTCAACTCGGATCTCACAGTCAGCGCAGTGTGTTTGTGCGTCGAGTGGTCGTCTGGTGGACTGAGATTCCAACTGCAACGGCTACTTTTTAGTGTGACGCTTATGGCACACCCACTCAGTTGGAGTCTGAGCCGTCCGCCTTGTTGTGTGAAATTATGGATAGTTTACCTCTTTCATTGTACATACGCGACCGAACCCGACAGGACGAGTCCGTGGTTCAGTGGTTAAGGGGGTGGACTTTTAGTCAGCCGGTCGCGGCGTCTGGTCTCAGGAGTTGTACAATTCGGGATTGAGTATGACTGGCTAGTGACGACCGGTGAGCCAGAAATGGGCATTCCATTCTCCCTTGTCCTTGTCGGTAATGCTATTTCATGAAAACCGTCCCAAATCAGAGGGGCCATGCCCCTCCTAGCCCTGCCTTGACCCCCCTAAGGAAGCATCCAGATGCTGGTCGGGAAACTGTACGAGGGTGAACAGATCATGACGCTTGATCGTCGCAAAAAACGTGAGGCATGGGAGCATGACCCGCCTTTGACTCGCAAATGTAAAAATGTTGATAAAAATAATGCCTGATGCCGCAGCGCCCAACAACACAGAATAAAAAATGATGGGCAAACGGGTGCGAGGAGGCCGTAAAATTAATTTGACAAGGGAAGTTCAAAAATTGCGCGCAATGAACCCAAACAGACGTAAGTGGGAAGGTTGATAATGAATTAGTGTGACGACATCGCTCCGTAAACCCAATTCGGCTCTTTCTTGCTGAAAACCACACAACCAACTCCTTCACTCTTCCTTTATCATTAAACTCTGCCAACTACTGCCCAGAGATTTCAAGGGACTCTCACAGGTAAAAGTAAACCCTTGGTTAGCAAAGGGTGATGAACCAACAACAAAGATTTAAGTCCAGGAGCCATCTTTACAAATTGCTGGTCCTTTTGCCGATCAATCAGTTGGAGAATAAACTGAAACAGATCATTGCTCACAGCCATAATGACCATGTCTGGCGTCCCCACTCAAAAACCCGTTATCTCGAGCTCATTCGAGTACCGCAGCAACTCGAGCAGATCTCCTCTAACCTCACCCTTCTTTATGCCTTTTTCAACCAGATTTCTCTGCTCTACCATAAGATCACAAATCTGAATAAGTTACAGGTTAATCTACTGTTGCCTTCCACCTGTCTTTTCATAAAAAAACAATGATCGGACATACCAAAATTTCGATTTCGTAGAAAACGACTTGGTAAACAACCATCTCGGATCATTGGAATGGAATGGTTTTCTCCCCTGTAATGACGCAAGAGTTTTGTAACGTCGCACTGGCTGTTTTCAAAGGTACCTTAGAATTTGTCCCTCGTAGCTGTCTCAAGCCTAATTCATCTGATTCTATTTTTCCTCGCTCTCCTGCTTACAGACTAAAAAGTTATAAAGGCAGTTGCATGGCTTGTTCAGCAGCCGTTTAGTCCTCCACTTAAGAATCACATAAAGTTTCCGGTCGTCCTTGAGGAGGCTTCACGTGCGCGACGGAGAAATTCACTTACATTCAGGGATCAGGGTCCTTCCAAATTCGTCGCTAGAACATTCCGATATCGGTTCTTTACTAATCGTGGTCACAAAATGCCCTTTTTGTTAATGGCAGCAAATGTTTTCTCATTAATGATGATGGCAAGCCGGAATTTTGTAGTGCCGTCTCTGCAAAACACCTTGCTTATGAGACCGAACCGATCACCTCCGTTCATCTGCGTCCAAATCGAATTCTCCAGAGATCGAATTTCTGAAAAGGCTGCGTATATATGTGGGCTCATATCACATATTTTTTCCTTGAACTGACTCTAGGTCTTTATCACTGTTTTGCTCTTTTCAAACTTGAATATTGTTGTCTTTTCTTTGGTCTAATGCGTGCATGTGATCGGAGTTGAACTGAAGGTGCTCAATGGGTTCTTACTTGAAGACTTCTCTCTACCTGGATCCAGTTTTTCTAACGCTAAGAGATGTCAGCTAATAAGCCTTACATTTTTTGGGTTAGAAAGCTTGAAGCTGGCCTTTGCTTTCTGTTCCGCATTAACCCTAGCCATAATCTTCTATGTGTTGGCGCTCCCAGATATTATTGAATGCCAAGTCTGTTATAAAAAAGATGGCCAAAATCACAGACATTGCTCTCGAAAGAACGCCTGATATTATATGTGTAACAGAATTTTGGACCCTTTCTCTAATTCCTGACTCTGCCCTTCTCATAGATGACTTCGATTGTTACCGTCAAGACCGCACGACTAGGCGTGGGGGCGGTTGTCTTCGTTATCTTAAATCCTACCTAAAGCAATCTCCTTATTACTTGGATGTTTCCTTATTCACGGAAAACTTCTGCTTTGCATCTGTTATTCTCTAGCCGCAAAGAAAGGCAATTATTGGTTATATCTACAATCCCCCAAATTCTTCAGACACTTCTGATTCATAACTCTGCGAAATCTTTAAATTAAGTTCGGAAGCTGCTTTCGATGTTAAAATAATCACTGGGGATTTTAACCTTCCTAATATAGACTGAGTTTTTAATATCTGACCACCTAGAGTTTAGCCCCTTCAAGATATTGTCAATGTTTCTAACGGGTCCCAATTGATGCGCCCTCTAACAAGAGATAAGCACATTTCAGATCTACTCTTTACCAATGACATTGCTCCTCTTTTTGTTGCATTCAAGAAGGACCTCTTTGGCAGTGACCATGTATACTTCCTTTTCACTTACCGCTTGCCTTTTCAAAAAAGTCCAGCGTCCTTCGGACTTACATGAACTACGACTGCGTTGATAACGACTTAATAAATAACTATATTAGATCATCGGATTGGTGTGGCTTCCTCTCCTGTAGCAATGCAACCATTCTTCGTAATGTCATGTCCAATGTTTCCAAGAACATCCTAGGGTTTGTGCCGCGTAGACATCTCAAACCTAATTCTTCAGATTCCCCTGTTCCTCATTTTCTTCGCAACAGACTAAAAAGTTAAGACGAAAGCTGCGTGACCTATCCACTTGTTCCTTATCAGTTCATCTAAGAATCACAGAGATATTTGAGATGGCCTCAAGGATGCGCCAATTGTGCGAAAGGCAAAGAGAATCATTTGCCCTCGATGAATCGAATCCTGGAAAATCCGTCGCCAACATCTTCCGTCATCGGTCCTCCTCTAAGCGTGGTTACGAACTTCCACCCCTGCTAAACGATAACAAAAGCTTTCTCATCGATGACATTGACAAGGCGGAGTTATTTAGTGTTTTCTTTGCAAAACATATTTCCACTGTGTCCTACCCAGATCCATTCTTTCGTCCACTTTCAGATAGGACAATGAGTACAATCGATGCCTCCTCAGATCTCATTAGGAAACACATAAGTCGCTTGAAAAACTCACACTGCTTAGGAACGGACGGGATTCCGAATTCAATTATTAAACAAGCATCAGAACTTCCCATATTGCTTAATCATTTATTCTCGGTTTATATTTCAAAAGCATTCTTTCCTGAAACATGGAAAACGTCAATTATCATTCCCGTCTTCAAGTCTGGATCTCGGTCCGATGTTAATAACTATCGGGAGTGCACAAACCACCGTCTCTAGCAAAGCTTCTTGAAAGGATTTTTTCAATGAAATTCTTGACTTTTGTCTAGCTGATCGGCTTCTGAGCTTCAGTCAACATGGATTTTTACCTGGGCGATCCCGCGAAGCTTGCCACGTGGCATTTCTTAATCTAATCACTTCTCTTCGTAATGAGCGGCAGTCAGTGGTAGTTATCTACTTTGATCTTAGCAAAGTCTTTGACAAGGTGTTCCATAGACATCTTATAGTAAAATTGGATGCTGTCGGCATCCAGCCGCCTCTACTCGACTTCATTAGGTCCTATCTGTTCAACCGATATCAGAAAGTCATGGTCGGTAATAGCTACTCGACACCTCACCCGACCACGAGTGGGGTATTTCAAGGCACGGATCAGGGTCCGCTAATCTTCCTTCTTTACATCAATGAAATTTCGACTGAACTAGCAAATTCGCAAACTCTTCTTTATACCGAAGAACTCAAGTGTGTTTACTCATATTCTAAGGACACCGCAAACGTTTGTGTTGAAAAGATTAATGCCGATTTATTACGCTTAAGCAGATAACGTTCAACATGGCATTTGGAGTTTTCATCATCCAAGTGAAGTCTTTTGGTGCTGTGAAACTTCCTGGTCCCATAAATTTTCAGAATAACCCACTCTCAGAATGCTTCACCATAAAGGACCTAGGTCTCAGTTATACAAATAAACTTGTTTTATCACCTGATGCAGATGGAATCTTTGCCAAAGCATCGCAGATATGTGGGTTAATATTGCATAATTTTTTCCTTCCGGAAATGAAGCTAATACTTTATCAAATGTTTGTTCTTCCAGTCCTCGAATACTGTTGTCCTTTCTTCGGTTTAATGAGCGCCTGTGACTGTAATAAAATCGAAAATGTTCAGAGGGCTTTCACTCGGAAACTGTTCTCCCAAGTCGCATCCGGTACTTCTTATACTCAGAGATTTCGACTGGCAAACATTAAGTTTTTGCGGATTAGAAGACTCAAATCTGGCCTTTGCTACCTTTTTCGCATCAACTCTAGCACCAATCTGCCGCTCATTGACGTTCTCACTCCGGGAGATCGGTCTTATGCCACGCGCAACTCCTCCAGGGTGATTCCGCCACCTCTTTGCACTACATCTGAGCGCTCACTCTTTTTTGCTTCCAAATATGTTTTCCTTTTGAAATAATCTTCGCCATAAATTAGGTCATCGCCTAAGTTACTGGTATTCAAGTCGAAATCACGCAAACAGCTTACACCGGAAAGTATAAATGCACTTTGAACGGTCTCATTCCCAAACACTCAGCTTCTTGACTTCGAGAAGAGTCCTCCTGGGATTTAGTGGTAGATCAAGTGGAAACTTTCACTTTTATCAGTAGAAACCCTGTTTTGGATATGTTTTTTTATTCCACTGCTACCTCCTATAGCGAGGATTTTCGCGGTTCTTGATGCCATCTCCCGCATTTCGACCTCATGCAGTCTGTCGACGCTCACGGCGGAACCCTCAGTATTCGCCGTCTACTAGTAGTTTGGTCGTACCTCCCTTCCACACCCCTCGGCTAGTCTCGAAGCTTACCGTGGCCGATCGTGTCTGGGTTCCTCTCGTCTGGCCTCTTTGACGCGAATATTCTCATCCGGTGTATCAATCCTGCCATGATGACGTCAGTTCTGAATCCCGTATAGAATACCACATGCAGGCCAGTCCGGTCCGACTCGCATACGTACCCCTCAAGGCTGACATTTTTTTCTGCCCTGACGATGTCCGATTATAATACGTTATATACCGCCACATGCAGGCCAGTCCTGCACGCATTTTTCTGTTAATATTATAAGCGAGGGTTTTTTCTCTTGTAAAATTAATCCAATCATCTTTAAATTTTTAAGTGGAGTTTCTTTTCACCGCTCGCTCAGTATTTTTCTTAACGAACTACAAATTTAGAAATTATGAATTGCAGTTTGTACGGCTTCTGCCTATCTCGTCTAAATTTCTGTGTAAATTTATTTTTACTTCCTTTGATGGGACCCCGGTGGGTCTTTAATAAAATTATTCTTATTATTGTATATTCAAATGAGGAACAGACACGTATTTACACAACAGCTGGGGGGAATTATGGCGGTAATTGATGCCGAGTAAATATATGACCATGACGTGTAATGATGCCGAGTCTTTGGAATGTCACAAGGTTTTCCCCCAGGGCAACCAGCCTCAGAAAATGGTTACCTCTTTCAACCGCCCAGTGGAAGAAGAGATTGTTTTTAGCTTGGCACCAGTTTGTATTGTTGATTTCAAAACCATGCCGTTTCCGCCAATTCAAAAAGCTTCCAAGCTTAAGCGTAGCATAACCCAAGGACAATTCTAAAAGACATGACCATATCTCTTCTGTATTCCCCGTAATGGACAACCGGCGTTTTAAGCCAATCTGGCATTTGGTGTCCACCTGAAATTTTATGGCAGTGTTTGAAGACATTGGCGGAAGTTTCGTGCGACGGATGTTGCACAGGTCGGATCACTGGGCGCCAGCGAGTCTCATGTCCTATATTGTAAAATCCCTTCTTTGAGGCCATTTCGAATATTTCCGTGTTTTCTATATGAGCAGCTAAAATGGCGACGGCCAAACTTTGTAGTTCCTTGCTTAACCTCTTAAAATTATTAAAAGAATGGGTGGCGTATTGAGGCTGCATGGACTGCATTTAAAACTGTTGCTCTGGGCAATCCCAGAATACCATCGGTGGCTACCGACGCGATGTTACAAAAAAGTCTGCCCACTTATACGAATGATCAACGCTGTTGTTGGCAAAGAATAGAGTCCGATTACTTGGAAGGACTGGATACGCGGAAAATGCATTCTGGCGTGCAGTTGGTAGAGGATCTTGTGAAATATTTGGCGCAATTTTGAGATGTACTTTTGATTGGAAAAGATTATTTGGATGAGGCAATGCATCGTAATCATCTTGAGGGTTTTATACTAATCGTTTAGGAACACGTGCTCGGGCAAACAGACCACTTATTAAAAATGCCACACGCTGCGGTGGACTGGAAGAATAGGGGCAAATTAGGCCAAATGCAAAAAATCCACGGCTTCAGGTGAGAACATCGTGGTGCAAGTGCTTAGAGTGCCAGACTGCGCCCTTACCGTCATGGGTTCGAATTCTACTGCTATCACTTACGTTTGCATAAATGGATAATCACTTAACGAAATTCCTTGAGACAAGTTAGATTACCAGAACAAAGTGCAGGGCTTACTCAAAGACCAGCATTCTTCTAACTAGCCCTTTGCCCGTTAAGTGAAACACCTAGTAACCCAGATAAATAAAAGTTTAAGAAAACTCAAAGTGAAGGAGCGGTGACGCCCAAGGACTGGTTCTACATGAAACCCACTGACTCCGCCACGGCTCGTTCTTACGGTCTGCCGAAGGTACACAAATTAAATGTCCCATTAAGGCCAGTCGCATCCCTTCGTGGCACTCTGACGTTCGGTTTGGCAAAATGGATGTTTGGTCATCTTAAGCTTTTGGCCGAAGGCTAGCCGGCAACATCTGCATTTGCGAACTAATTCGTCGGACGCATGAAATACCTGAGAATAGAGCCATACGAATCCATACTATCATTTGATTTCCTTTAGCTCTTCACCTCTATTCCACAGCAGCAAGTGATAGACGTCGTGAACCAACTAGTGCCTCAGCGCTGCAAGGAGAGGGCCAGGCCCCTGAAGTCTGAACAACTGCTCGAGCTTCTTCAACACTCCCTCAAGACTTATTTCACCTTTAGTGACCAAATGCACGGACAAATTAAGGGCATTTCTATGGGCTTTCCGTTGTCAGGCCCAATTTCTGAAGTAGTTCTTTAACGGATAGAACACTTAATGTTCACTAAGTATCAAACAAAGTTCTGGCCTTGCTATGTCGATGACGCCTTCTTGGTTGTCAAAACGACTGACACTGAGCCCCTGAAAGAACTACTGAACTTGGTTGACCCGGACATCTACTTCACAATAGAGACAGAAACAACAGCCAACTTCCCGTTCTTGAAGTGCTTGTACGCCACCATACAAATAGACAAATTCAAAAAACAGTATTCCGAAAATCCACCGACACGAAACAACTCGTACATTTCAATAGCAATCATCCTCTGTCTCACAAACGTAACTGTGTTCTAGCTTTATTTCAAGGAGTCGAAACACACAATAGCACACCGGAAGGTAAAAGGGTCGAACGATCGTAACTTCAGAACCTCTTTTCAGCCAATGGTTATCGCACACATTTTAACGAGAGAAGCAGGAGCCGGCGCACAGACGACGGTCAAATAAGCAGGAATCCAAAGTCTAGGGGGGCCATTTCCTACGTTAAAGGGGCCTCTGAGGCGGTCTTCAAACTGTTACAACCCTCCAGCTTAGGCATATCCTGTCGACCCCAGGTAGCACTTCAGCGCTCTCTAATGCAACATGCTGCAACCGCTGAAATTTTAAGAAATATCTACAAATTGCACTGCAAAAAGGGCGACTAAAACCGGGCCAAAATTGCAGACCCACATATAACAGCGCAAATCGGCGACTAGGAGGCTAGATCCAAAAAGCCAACAAGCAACACCGTTTGGAGAAACTGGACATACTTCCGATTTTTAGAGGGCTAACATCTTAGACCGGGGCAACACGAAAGCAGAACAACTAACATTCGAGGCTAGGTGCTCCAATGTCAACTCCATCAACGGGCATTTGAACATTCCTGCAGCGTACAAAGTCCTACCTCGTCACGTCCGCAAAGCTCAGGACAAAGTAAACACAGTGGAATTAAGAAGGCGTTGCATAGAAAGCACAACGGCGAGTCGACGCGGCAAGCAAGAAGAACCACCGGACCGATCGTCCGACGAAGCGGTGACTCACAAAGCACACAGGTAAAACACCCGCCAACCATCCCGTGAGAGGATGAGACAGCGGGAGAAGAGAGAACTCAGTCAGCACGAGGCCAAGCAACACGACATGCCACTTAAAATTCCTGGTCGATTAAGTGTATTTTAAACTTTGACAATGAGGAGTCGACCAAGATATTCAAAACGTCAACACCTAAATAAACCTGTTCCGGTGAGTCCACCTTTTCTTTGAACCATCAACCTCGATCTCACAATTCTGCCAACCTGAGGCAGTACTGCCTTTGTACAGATGAGAACGTTTTCCATCGACCCTTGCCACTGGTTCGTAGTATTCCAGGTTTGGTGCCGGATAACGCATGACCATCACCATCTCAATGCTAGTTACCCGCCCGAAGTTTGGGCAACTACAGTCAATGAGCTCTACGTACCGCTGTATGCTCACTTCTTTTGTGGAGCTCACACGGCGATAATCCATAAAGAAAAGGTCATGAACTTCGTCAGTTCAAAGTTATGATTGCCAGCAAATACAACAGCAATGGAATTGTCATTGATAGTTCATAAACTGTCAGCGGAAATGTCCATTCCCGCCCCAAAAAACTAGATAATTTCGAGCATATCTCTCCCGTAGGATTAGTTTCTGTCAGCGTCGTACGTAAAGTGCTTTTGTGACTCCAATTCTCAAGTCATGGTAGGCTTCCATTAACATGCTAGAGACCGCAAATCTAAGAAGGTAAAAGTACGTGCACGGATCTTTTTCACCCTATTTTCCGCCGTCAGTGCCTCTGGGACCAGGTAGTTCAAAGTGAGGCGCGTTATTATAATGCCATGCGACGGTCTAAAGTCTGGAGGTGCTTTTCGGACATACGAATTTCGATCCCGACTTCCCAGAGCGCATTTCATTTCTCGAAGTCAAAAACCTTTGTCGGATTAATAAAAAGATAAATGGATCAATCGTCTTATCTTGACATTTTTCAGCAATCGAGATGCTGCGAAGAGATGTCGATGTCCAGCAGTATTGCAGAAATTCGCAGTACCTTTCCAAAGGCGTTCTTCCTCAAGGTGCATATTAAGGTGTTTGTGTCTGCTAGTTCATTGTTGCCCCTTTCTTCCGAACTGACCTAGGTGAGTACTGACTGTGTCCTTAAAAGTTTGCGAAACTTAAACTTGTTCGTAGATCGTTTGGACGTTTGTCCGAGCAATATACAATTTTGTTGCATACATAATTTTGATTGAAATTGGGCTGACTCCCAAATATTTTCTATTTGATATCTGTTATAAAGTTTGGGCTGTCCAGCACTAATACGGTGATCAATTGATGCAATAACACACACTGGAGGGCCGGCTGATGATCTAGGCTGCAACTGCAATTTGTTTGCTGACAATGACAAACTCTGGATGGCCATTAAGACTGACATATATTGATACGCTCTTCAGGGGATTTAGCAGTTGGTCTGCTTGTTGGCTCATGAACTATAAAGCTAACAAGTGCATTTCCACAGATTCCGTATTAGCCGAACGTAGGAAGGCGATGACGCCATAAAATATGTTCTTGATGGACAATCCTTTTAAATACTCAATAGCTGAAGGACAACGCGACATAATAATCGTCTCCCTCAAACCGCCAAACGAGGGACATGTATGCGTCTCACGCTGAAAGTAGCATGTGTGCAAAGCAATCGGTAACCGTTAGGCAAAACCCACGAAGCATTCATTAGGTCCCACTTAGAGGATGCTGCAAACACCTGGCGTCCGTGGCTAAAAAGGATTATCAACTACTAGGGTAAATGTAGCCGGTGGCTACGAATATGTGGAGACTCAATGTCCTTGGTCAGTCAATTTAAACCAAAGTTATTTCCTCCGATGTCTGGTAACGATGTGGCGACATCATCTAGTCCTATTTGATTGTAGAGGCCGTCAGTAGGATCCAGATTTGACAATAATTTACCGAAAAACTACCTCACAGTTAGAGGCTATGTCAATAAGGAAAGTCGTCGCCTGATCCAATTACAACGATGCCTCTACACATTCAGGAATTACTGTTGTGAAGCTTGATTATCACGTCTTTTAGATAAGAATGAGCAAGTCAGTTGGGAAAGTTTGATTCCATAGGTAAAGTGGCTTAAGGTAAGAACAAAATATAACCAAACGCAGTACCCCGGGAAACATTCTTTGACGCTGAGCTCAATAACTCACAGTGGGTTACTTCCAGCAAGTGAGATAACCTGACAATCTGTCCCAATTTGACCGCCGCCAATGCCCGTAATCGGTGAATGTGTGGAAGTACAGCCCGCACGGAACTGGAGGGACCAACGTAAATTAAACCACACGTCTCAAAAATTCTACAACGCAAACTTACGCATTTTTTGGAACCTTTGCGCATATCTTTTAGCAAACATATGTCCTGGTCAAAGCTCCTATATATCTAGAGAGCTAAATATGATCTGTCGTAGCTGCAAGCAAACGCCAGCATTGACGATACGAAGGTCACACTTGTCTTGCTCTTAAGAAATGCGAATCTGCAACTATAGTTATTAGGAAAATGGCACATGCCGTCAAACACTGAGGGTCAAATTTGAGCAGAAGCAAATTTCTTCAGATGAGCATTGGGGCCGAATTCAACGGTGCGGTGGAGACCGCAGCCTTAGAATCTTCCTCCTCTTAAAAAGGGCCCACTGATGTAAGGTTCCTCATAAGCTTGGCCCTCCTCCAGAAAAAAACCGACGCGGATTACGTCGGCATAATTTTGTTTACCTTGTCTTCATCCCACTGAAATCATTCGGCTTGTTTATATTACTTAGAGTGCCGTCCTTGGCTCAATATACTCCGTCAGTATTTCGAATTTTCCATAAGTCCCTATGGTTTGCTCTGCTTGGTGTCTTGCTTTGTGGTTTGCCCTATTCTTCGCCTTATTCGCCGACGCTGATGATTTGCCAGCCTGTGATTTAGTAAGATTTTCATACTTCACATACTTTAGTCGCAAACCACATACGTTAGCACGCCGTGTGAAGACGATGGTACGCATTGGATAATCAAAGTTCCGAAAGATCCTACCGTTTGCAATCTTTCCGAACCCTCATTTCCTCGTCTCGCGAGAGATTGCGGTATTTTCGGTTCATTCATTTATTTTTAAAGGAGAGGTATGTCCCGCTGGTGAGGCTCTCGATATCGAAACGCATCGATGTGAAAAATGTAAGATAGGGACAGCGGCACCCGGAGATGTTTATGCTGTCTCAAATTGGTCTGTCCTACCAAAAGGCTTTTACTCCGATGTTATTTCTGGGGACGGGAACACAAAAAAGATGTGTTCTGGGTAAGATTGTAAAATGCGTATGTGTATCTTTTTGTGCCGCTGCAGACCGCAGAAGGGTTTTCATCGTTTTCCGAGAGAATATTCCTTCTTTACTTTGCTAATGTAGCTTTTCTACTTCTGGATTTTATCTGTAAAATTGTCCTTTCATCCTAGATTAACATATGAACTATGGAAAAATCAAAACTTTTGCAACTATTACAATGTCTGTCTTGGTCCTGCGACCGTGCCCTTAGGCTTTGGCGCAATTTCGAAGAGTCTCGGTGCATTTCGCATATAGTTGTTTATATATATATATATGCATATGTACACAATTAAACATCTTATGATGACTTATGTGGTTGTTGTCAAGTCCCACAATGTCTTAATATGCTTCTGACGTTAAGGAGGGTAGTTGCATTGTGCACTTTTGCAGAACTTGCAACCTTAATATTCCTCACTGTCAAAAAGGGCATGAAACACCTCTGAGCAATGCAGAGATTTGATAAAAGTACAATTTGTGCATATCCAGGTGTTTTTGCGTAAGGCGGCTGATTTTCTTAAATGTAGCCTATCGATCGGTGCTTTCCCGGTGTCCAGCTCTACCACCTTACGTGCGACATGCGGAACCAGTCAATTGCAGTTTTGCGAACCATCTCAGTGGGGTGATTCTTAAAAATGGCTTTTTGTTGGATACCCCCTGCATACGACCGCCCAATTGACCGCTTTTTCCAGCAGAAGCTGAGCCACAGATGCCGTCCGAGCAAAACAGTTAGGAGATTCCTAACGAACTTCTCGTTCCACGATTTGCTGTGAGCCATGGAGAGAAAATTGATTTATTTACAAACGTACCGCCTGTTCTTGAGGATCGCATGTATTAATCCTCCAAATGAAGTCACCATAGGCCTCGGTGTTGCGCGAAGGTCTATACAACCCCCGTTGACTTTTGACTGCCTGCTTATTTTTAATCAGCAATCGCCTTCACCTGTTGCGTCTTACTGAGAAGCGGTTGCTGAACAAGGCAGTCCATTCTTTAATAAATGAATTTCAATCAAATGAAGAACTGGCTACCGCATAGGCGCTTATTCATTTTGCATCCTCAGGGATGAGTCTTGTTTTGCCGTTGAGAGTCTAAAGCAAACGTCAAATAGAATCTGCTTGCAAAGTCCGATGTAAGTCTGCGAGCGCTTTAACAAAACATATTAATTGCATGGTACATGTGCCTTATTCTCAAACCTCTGTCTAATTCCTCACCGTACTGCAGAGGCGATCTGTGCAGCTCATCAAGCAAACCTCGTCTAAGGTTCAAATGGACATGGCACCCTTTCTTCAGGGGCTTTCTAATGCACGTTCGAGACTTTACATTAGCGTACGCGGTTCCTTGGGTGCTTCTGGATGAGTTTGTTTCCGTTGGCAGTCCAAAATAAACATTGAATAGAACCGGCTTACTGATATAAGGTAAATGGTAAAGCCTGAAGAGGCCTATTGCATTCGACGGAATAAGTGGATATGTTTTCGTCATTTCTTAGTTTTCTGTTTGTTAGAGGTATTGGTACTTACTGAAATATAGGAGGTTCTGTTGGCCAACTTACCAGACGCCTTTCTAGCGTCCTTGTCCTCATCAGAGTTCGATGTACTTATTGAATGGGACACCTTTTTTGTCCTCAAACTTCTACAAAATTCTTTGAGCTCTGTACTGCGGAGGCGATCTGTATCTTCCGCTCTTAGCCCAAATGCACATAGCACCCGTTTTTCAAGGACTTGATAATGCATTAACGTCAGAGGGTCTTTGGCCACTTCTGGCTGGTAGGTCTGCAACATATTAGAATCTAATCCGTTACGGATAGTGACAACTGCACATCAAGACAGACCTTTTGTCGCTCTTCAAGATAGTACTTGCCTCCAGCAGCATTTGTCCTTCGGCGAACTCTGTACCCATTGTTTGTTTGCACGCGGAGAAACTTATCCGTAGGAAGTCCTGGGCTCAATTTAAGCACTTGCCTTTCCGCTGGTTGATCTGCATATATGGATGGCGTTGAGGGGGGCCGGGCAATCAGGTACTTCAATGCCCGTATGCCCTGCTTAATGTGCTTGTCTATAGTGCTCTGGTGGTATCCGAAGTAAGCACCTTTCATTTTTATTTCCAATAGGCAGCACATAGCAGTATAACACCTTTAACATCCCATTTGATTCGAGAGAATTTACTAGGCTGTTAGGACTAGTTGGTTATCAAGTTACTTTAATTATCAATCACACAAACCAACATAAACAATCATAAAATACGTCAAAAATATATCGCACTACGTGCCATTGTAGAAAATATTACTCGACACGTACAGGCACTCGGAGAATGCGCGACGTTTACCATGCAGCACGCTTAGCAGACAAGTGCCCTTCGTGTGACCAACGTAAACGACCCATATACTTATTCAGAAACCCAAATACCATTCAAGTGTTCCTAGACAGCAATAATATATGTGAAATATTTGTAATTTTAACTTAAAAGGCCTATTTAGGCGGTAAGATACGCGAATGTGTGTGGCATATTGCCCTTACAATCTTCATTAAGCATGCATGAATATCGAAGTGGTTACGCCCTGCGTAGCCTCTTGCCAGCTCCGCTTAGCAAAGAGCAGTGTAAATAGTGTTTTTAATTGGGCCGATTTTTTTACTTTTTCATTTATTTATTTTTAAATCCCTCAGCAAACTACTGTGACCTTTCAGAGCCGACTTTTTGATCGGATTACCTGAGAATGACATGGTGCATCTAAAACTGACTCCTTAATGGCCACGACGTTTGACATTAAGCACACTGTCATTTCCGTCTTGTTTCTCAGAGTTATTTTGCTCTTGCAGTTTTGGATGGTTTCCAAGAAAACGCTACCTTCTTGGAAATTCAAGCGCTTTGTGTGCGACGGAGCTGACCATGGAAAACTACAATATCAAGGAGGGCGAGGTCATCTTCGAGTATAAATTCACGGACTCTGTTGCACTGGCTTATTTTACGGTAAGACATCACTTCATTCAACAAAAGCATTTGTGATATCTCATGACGTTTTAATTAAGCTGCTTTGCACCAAAAAAGCCTCAAGTGAACAGACTGCGTACAATTTTAATTGGGATATCCCGTTGTCACTTTACTTGCTACTAATAATCAGAATCTTTAGAATGTAAAAACGTTGATGGTTCTCGTAGCAGATACTTTGAACTTAGGTTTTTTCAAACTTTTATTTGGTTCTCAATGAGTCCCGGACTGTCTTTTATGTGAAATGCTTTATTTTAAAATGGCTGAATTTATGCAAAAAAATTATATTATTTTTCTAACCTCAAGCTAGCGGTGGTTCACCTTACATTTATTTATTCTTTCCTCTCCTTAACAATTCATGTATGACTCTTTTGGATTCGGAATCGATACAAGAAATTAAGTCGCTTTTTCCCTAATTATACCGGATATAAATGCAGCTCGGAATTATTCGTAAAATTTCCAAGTTGACGTTGCTATCGCCTGTCAATGCTATACTTTTTCTAGTGGCTAAACACGTGATTATGCCTTTAAAGGTGCGCAATGACAGATGCGTCCTGCAAGATGGAAAGAGTCATGTCTTGCGACGCAGTTCCAAGCACACGTGGCGTACATTTCAGACAAAAGTCCCCGAGGGTTCCTCGACACTGCATTGGTATCTCTTCTCCGACTACAGCTCAGGTTACGAGCCAGTAATCTCGGAGTTCAAGCTTCGGAACGTGACGGTCACCGGACGTTCAGCTCTCATGGAATGTCCTGAGTGCGAGGCAGGCTACTACGCCGCAACGGAGGGAGCAAGCCACTGTTCCATATGTCCAAAAAACACTTTTTCAAAGCAGCGAGCTTGGCAATGCACTCCCTGCCCGGAGGGAGAGTACGCGCGTAAGTACCGCCGTAAAGACGACATGCGTAGGCTATTTAAAATACTAGGGCTTACTAACAAATTATCACCTACAGTAGATGCGCTAACTCATGAAATGTTAACCAAAATTCTGAAATGCGTTTTCGTTTCGAAAAGCTTACTTAAGTAGCGTAGTAAAATTAATTATCGTGCAGTATAATTCTATAATAATTCAGTTTTTTCGGAGTGCCAGCTTTCGAACGAACATCTTTCCGGCCGCATGCGAAAACCAAACTCTGCGAAAAATGACTACTTACGTAGGATGAATTTTTTTCACTGATTCTCAGAGCCTTTTGAAAATTAAATTATATTTCCTGGCAAATATGCACAAAACTATTCATTCTTTTACTGACATGGTAGAAAGTGATGTCTTCTCCATTTTTATGCTAGAAGGAAGGGTATAATTTGATATTAAAAAGTTTCTAATTGCGAGTTTGTTTAATACCATCAAATGCCCATCCATAAAACATCGTGCCTCTGCGTTTACTAATGTAGCCTGTACAGTTTACAATATGACTCAAGTCCACTGCTAAAATATACGAATCCTTTATAATCTCCTTTTAATACTGCAGAGAAATGTATGGTTTTCCGCACGCGGAAAATGTTCGGTTTGTAGTTTTAAAAGCGTGAATGTAAGTGTAACGGCAGGTTGTGCTCAATATTATCAAGGTATCGGAAAACTTTTTCAAAACCGAACTACACCCTTCCTTCAAGTATACAGTTGGAAGGAGACGTAATTATCTACCAAATGAGTAGGAGAATGACTGATTTTATGCATCTTTTCCATAAAATATAATCTAATGTTTGAGGGCATGGAAAGTCAGCGAGAAAAAAGTGCATGCTACATAAGTGGTCATTTTTTACAGAGTATAGTTTTTGCATGCAGACGGAGAGGAGTTCGTTCGAAAGCCGACAGGCTGAGGCAACTGAGGTAACTGAATTATTCTGCACGATGAATAGTTTTTCAACCCTACATGACTAATCTTTTTCGAAACAAAAGCGCATTTCAGAATTTCGGTTGATATTTCATGAGATGGCAAACCTACCGTACTTTCTGGCCAAGGTGAATATCTGTCAGATAAGGCCAGCACTTGGTTGTACTTACTAACCATTTCAGTTGTTTACGTCCTAGGTTTCAGATGATAACTTGATTAACAGAAAATAGACAAGTCTCGCTGCTCAGAAAATACTGTGAAAAACACGCGAAACGTTGAAATTGAGTGTCTACACCATCCTGCCACGCTCCAGGGTGTCTCACATGACATAGTTTTAATACGCCAAAGGGTTTTAAGTTCACTCTCCAGCGCTTTCGTCATCGACTTTCATGCGCTCCTCAGTATAGTTTCCTGCCCTAAAAAATCACTTGCTTCGTTGAAATTCGCAGAAACTTTGCTGCTTGTTGTCTGTAGACCTACGGTTCAAATAAATTGTCAGCAGAATGAAAACCATCATTGTGGTTTTTGCTTGACGTGCGACAATCCTATGCTTCTTTTCTGTCGAACTCCATTTTTGACGGTTGTCACCACCTACACGCTTTAAAGGTAATAACTTTGGATTGACGTTGCAGCCATAAACTCTGCGCCTGAGTTCTTGGGTACGCGTCTTCCAGTGAGCAACGCAAAATTTTCTCCTTTAGTTGACAAGTTTAATAATCGACTCCTTTTCATCGTCTGTGCCCTATGAGATTTCGTTTAGATTCGAGAGTATATATTTCAGCGACCTCTCTTAGATAGCAGTAAAAGCCACATGTTTTGTGGTAATTTTTTATATGTTTAAGTTCTTGTAGCTTCCCTCCACCCACATTCTCATATTCTCGTGTGTAGGCACACTGTTTGTACACTACGCGCAAATATACGTAAGGCATCTCAGTAGGAAGTCTCAAATGGTATGTACGTTTTGCCGGGATTATCTCGGTAGTCAGTGGAATGCAGTCAGTCATACCCCCAGTTCAGAACCTTTTGTAAACTGGCGTCCAGTGTAGGGTTCAGAAGCTGGGCGAAACACTCCTTCCTTCTAAGAATTGTGTCCGATTGTGAAGTTATCATCCCACCTCTGCCATCCCCGCCCGTTAATGGGTCCAAAGACTGACCTATCTTCCAGTTCCTTGTGGTGGTTTCACTGTCGGATGAACCGCGTCCTACTCTAGAGTTTTTCACAGTTGTACCAAGCCGGATGCATCGCTTGGCAACGTCACGAACACTGGCAGCTGATCAGATTCTACCGTTAGAGAGCTGACCCCTGTAGCGTCTTCACCTGCAAAGTATGCCGCAGTTCAAGAAACATTTCCTAGATACAGAAGAAGCTGCAAGACCGATTTTCGTTTCAATTGGATTTCCTCGCACGTCTTCTTGTCTTGACGTTATTCGAGACGCAGTCAAGACAGTACATACTCCGTCCTTCGGAGTACTGGTGTCTGTCGGTATCGCTACCAGGGTCCAGCGCTGGGTCGACACATCGTACTCTAATCGGTATGTAGTTGAGTTAATCCTGAATGCGACTTACACTGGACGAAAAATGAGGGATATTCGTGGCGGCTGAATGGAAAAGGAGAGTGAAGTTGACATGTGTTTCACCGTTGGCACAACCGTTCTCCACTGCGCAGTAGTCAGGGACTCGCCTTAGAGAGGCAGCACACTTCTCCCCAGCGACAAACGTCACACATTTGGACTCGACTGAAATTTGCCTTAGAAGGACCCCTTCAGTTTGTATACATTCATGTCAAGTTTGCTGACAACAATTTCGGAGAAGGATATACCGATAATGATGACCTCTTCTGTCTGATTAGCAGTCGTCAGACAGCCATACCCAACGCCAGGCTTGGAGGACCTGGGGTTCGAGTCTGGATTCCTTGTTCATTGAGAGTTAAGTCGCTCATAGCTCTACTACTGAGCAGCGCGCCCCTTGTTCTGTCGGTTTTGATCGTAAATATTAATCCGAAACCGATTTCGAACAGCAGTTTAACCAAAACAGGTCTTCATCATGACCGACTGATTAGTTGTCATCGGTGAGAAATCGCCATCCTCCAGTCCCCCTTGTATTTACCGGCACCTCCCTCTCTATATACATCAGTAACCGCTATGTGACTGTCTACGAAGGCTCTAGACTGAACCCCATGGCACAGCGGGATAGGCGCGTCCTGTGACCCGACCGGTCAGCGCCCACCCACATAAGGGCATTCGTTGTTGACATAAGTTGCGGGTACACAGTTTTCATCTTAGACGGGTTGCTCGGAGCCACTGCGAAATCATTTTCATCAGAGTTTGTTATGACTCTGCTGTGACGGAGCTAGAGCCACTTTTTGGTTCCTGACATCTTAATGTTGTACCATGGGCGGGGCGGCGTTCGCATTGCAATGCTGCGACAAGACGACCCTGTGTCGGTATGACTTCTCACGTCCCAGCGTACGTTGTGCAGTTTTGTCTCCCCGTTGGAAAGGTCAGCTTACGGGAGGAACTTGTTGTATGACGGTACACACCCGCCGTGTCACAGAGGAGCTGCCGGACGCTGCGACATTTTGCAGGGCAAACTGTTGCCGGGCCGCATCTCACCATGTCATATTGACGCTGCTCTTGCTGTTTTTAATTGGCTGACAGCGGATATGACATAGCGAAGTGAGGCAGGGGTCGCTTTTTTCCCCGAAGAGTGTGGAAGAAGACCTAGGTAGCTTGTCACGACTTATTTAAGGTGCGAACCTGATCCTTGCCTTGCGCTCCACAATGCCCTCCAAACACGAAAATCCATTCTCCCTTCTCTTGTTCTAGCTCTAGCGGGGACAGGCCACTTACAGTGAGTGACCGATCTCATGAAATGCTGGGCGAAATTCTGAAATGCGTTTTTTATTTGGAAGGACTACTTAGGTGGCGCTGTAATATTGATTATCATGCGGCATAATAGGTCGGACTTGCCAAGATGTCGGGTATTGAATGCACTTATGTTCAGCTTTTTGTAGGAAAAACACTCGACAGTAAATGACTACTTTAATAGAATGCATTTTCCCATTTATTTTCGACGGGAGTATAAATTCTAATATATTCTGTAGAAAGCACACAAAGGAAATCGAATTATCTTCACATTTCATACCCGCAGAAAGTGTATACTTGGGCTTTGAAAAAGTCTTCCAATTCCCAAATAATTTTGGGCCAGATCAGCCGTTAAATTAGCGTTTAGCGATCCCAGTCTACATGCTTGCCGCGTAGGGAAAATCATATATTCTTCTGTGCTTTTAAGAAGATACATGTAGACTTAACGAAATTTTACATTGGATGCGGATCATGTTAAACATTTCATGAGGAGCATTAGTAAACGGACAGGTACAATGCTGTATGAATGGACATCGCACGGTCTTAAAAATTCTCATAATTAGAAACCTTCTTAAAACCTGAATACACAATTTCTTCGGTTATAAAATGTGAAGACAATATAATTTTCTACCAAACAAGTAGAAGAAAGCAGACGTTTGTGCATGTTTTCTATAAAATATATTTGAATTTATAAGACCACAGAAAAACAGTTCGAGAAATGCATGCTACTTAAGCAGTCATTTTTCGAGAATGTGGTTTCTGCAGTAGGTTCAAAAGAATTGCATTCAAAAGCCGACATCTCGGTCAGTCCGGACTACGCTATATGATAATCAATATTACAACCCCATCTAGGTTATCCTTCCAAAGTGAAAACGCATTTCAGAATTTCGGCCAGCGTTAAACTCACTGTATATCGAAGAAGTAACATTTAACTGCCATCGTAACTAACATTCTCATGGATTATTAAGGCATAAAAGTGTGACTTGGTTTGCTTTTTGATAATTGGGCCTGACTTTCGTAAGATTTCGATATTATCCTGGACGACTGGCCGCAATTGTTCTTGCATAGGATTGGGTGTTTCAGCGACGTTAGCACGCCACATCTTACCTACCCCAGCCTTCCAGTTTGTCAACAGCATCCTCCGTGCAAACTTCTGCCAGAAGATGCTGGCTTCTACGATGTTCACCGGCGGTTTTACACAGTGCAACACATCTTATTTTCCCTTTTTTCTCGCAATGCAGAACAAAGGTTCAACAACACAGTAAATTCACACTGCATTATTCAGAAGAAGTCGGATTTTTTTTAAATATGGCGCATTTATTGCAAAAACGAGAGCCCATTGAGTGCAGTCTACGACTACTTTCAGCATTGCTCTTGCGGCACATAGACACGGGCAAGGTGGGTGTCTGGCTACGAACTACTCCTGTCAGTCTGCCTGTCCTCGCGCGTGCGTGATTGGCTCAAAGGAGCCTTGAACTAGATCGGCACTTCTTAGTCCACTGCCAGTCAGCGGATCTGGGTAATGAGGTAGAAAAGAAAGCCCTGCTAGCTCCTCAGGTCCCCAAACCATATGAGACTACAGCTGAACCAACAGTATCTGGCCCATCTCATAAAATATTGATCGGAATTCCGAAATGTGTTTTTCAACTGGAAAGGTCGCGTTCAAGTACCAATTATCGCGCAGCATAATTCCAAGGTACTTCAGTCGTGCCAGGGCGCCATGCTGTGGTCTGTGTAACTCACAGCTGGAGAAAATTACTGCTTAGGCAGTGTCGAATTTTTTCATTGATTTTCGATGCCATTATAAAGCCACAAATTATTCACAGAAAAAACGCACAAAATATGATTTCATGCACCCACCTAGTAGCAAATTATGACTTCTGCGTAAATTAAGGAAGGATTAGTTTTAAATTTTAGAAAAAACTATTTGAATTCCGGAATAATTTTGAACACACCTGCGGTTGCGCCTGAGCCTACGTTGTACAAACTACAGGCTGCATACGATCCATGTAAGAAAAAAGCATTTCGCCTCGATGTTCATATATGTTTCCTGAAAATTAGCCGTAAATGCGGAACATGTTGCATACCTCTTAAGCAGTATTGAGATACGGACAGGCACGACGTTGTTTGAACGGATATTTCACGATCTCACGAAATGTCGCAGTTATAAACGTTTTAGACCGAAGTATACCCCTCGTTCAGGTACACAAATTGTAGTTTGCTAACAAATGGGTATAAAAAAGATTGTTTTATGCATGTCTCCTACAGGACATATCTGAAATTAAAAAGGCATCCAAAGCAGATAGTAGTTTTTGGCAACGGTAGACTGGAGGACCCACAAATAACTTGAACTTGCCTGTGGACCGTGTCATACGTCGAATGGTTTTAGAGGGGGTTTAATGGGTGGGGCAACACACCAGGCAGAAAGCAAGAAGACACAGAAAACTGATGAATTTCTGTGCTTTCATTTGACAAAGAAAGTGAGCGCGATAATTAAAAAATAAACAAGCATCAATTTTCCAAAAAATAGCGGACTTTGAATAATTTGCCGCTGTTAACTGTACATTTAGTTAAGAAGGGAAAGAAATTTCAAACAATGGGAACGTTGAATAATAAATAGTGTTTACAGTCACACTGAATTTTAGGATACAATTTTGTAGTTGCCATCTACTTATGGGTCCTACACCCTATCGTTACCTCATTTTTTTACCGAATGTGGTTTTTGCAAGCGACCGGAAAAAAAGTTCATCCGAAACCTAATACGCTGGTGTGACTGAAATATCTTAGTCTTAGTAGTCCTTTCTAGTCGAAACCACATCCCAGAATTCCAGTCAACACTTCGTGAGACAAACAGATACTGTGTGTTGCACAGCAGACCTGTGGGTTTTGCCTCGATCATGCTTCCACCGAAGTAAACATGTTAAAATGCGCATCCGAGACGCAATCCTTCTGTCAATGTGTTTAAACAACCAGGCAGGTCGAAAGGTGCTGCTGCTGCATCCAAGTTGCACCGCGAACGGTGGATATTGTCTCTTGTGACGGTTGAATCGTCGTATTTAAATTTAGGAGATTTTAACAGTCGGTCGGGGCTTTTTTATCACAAAAACAAAGATGACCCGTCCTCAACACGAAAACCTTACGTCTTGAAAACCGCCTGCGTCTCACTTGTTTTTCATGAGCAGTCTGTGGTGTTTTTATAAGCCGAGACTGCCAAAACAGTCGACTTTTGCGAGCCGCGAATTAAGGGCTGTTATTATAAAAGGCACCGTATTGCCTACTTGTGTTTCATTTAGCAGAGCCTGCTATCGTACGTGCAGATAAACAAATCAATCATTCAAGTGATTTTCTTGGTCGAAAATATTCATGCATTCTTTTTTTCCACAAGGAATCTCACACACGCGCCTGCTTGGCAGTTAGTGAAGTCCTAGGGTCTGCGGTTTCGTAAATACAGAATATATCTTCTGGAAAAAAAACGTTTTTGTGGGTTTTTACAGATTTCCGACCAAGGTTATGAGAAATCGTCTGCTTATTTCATCGCCAGCGTGCAAAATATCGATGGCTAGTCCTTTAAGGCGACAGCACTGGAGACTTAGCTGGGATTAGGTATGCCCTCGGGTGAGTGTGCGAACCAATAACGGTGCGAAGCCCGTACTTTTGTCGCGCATACACGACCTCAAACAGGGCTTGTGTCCAACCATGTTGGCATTTATGACAAAGACGACGTTTGAAGGCAGGCATGAGCTGCTCTGCGCCTATATACTCTCACGAAGGGGGAATACAACCCTCAAACTGAACCCAGGGCCTTTTTTTCTCAGTCAAACCCAAAGTATCCACACAACGCTTGTTAAGGTTGCATCTACCTTTTGCGAACTAACGCATGCAATTTCCATTTCTTGAAAAGTATTTATTCCTCGGCGGTTTTTATCCTCATGCTTGAGTGCAAACCTGCGACCGGATTCGAAGTCCATTGCGGTGACCTGTCTTCGGTGCCTACATTTACACCTCCGAACTTCAGTAGTATCGGAAATCGAAGACGCCACTCACTCATGCAGCCCAGTGGCCAGCTACCACCTGGGGACACGTCAGGCGTCATTTACCGCGTCAAATGTCTAGATTATCTGACAAACTACTGCATCCTGACCGGCAAATGACTGAGAGCGCGCATGCATGAGCACGCTTTAGCCGTAGAGCGAAAGGATGCACGATCGCACGTCGCCATGCAAAGTCTAGAAAATAAGCATAGGTTCGACTTTGACGCGGTGCCAAAGTGCTCGGCCGAGCCAAAAGCGGGCTGGCGGGAGAAGTAATCAACGCGTAACAATCAGACGCCAACTCGATCGACCGCAGGATCCACCTACCAGCGCCATACGAGACTGTCAGGAGAGCCAATAAAAAGAGAGCGAGATGAATCTTTTAGATGCGGGCACGGAATGACCTGTTAAAATCATGTATCCCCCATTGTATCTATCTCCAATGATGCGCTCGATTACGAGTGCGAAACGGCAGATGATTAACTCTCCTTCCCAGAGATCGCCTCACCTTCTTTCACGTATATATTGATTAGCTGAGGTAGTATGCATTCCGAGACAATATTATGAAGATAGAAGGCTCCTCGGAAAAAAATCGAGTTGTACTGGTGAATTTTTGAGCTGGTGGCACAAACCCGTCGTCAAACGAGATAAACGAGCCTTCTGTCTTCACACATATATCTATATGTATATTATGGCAGATAGGTGATTACCGATATATATATATATATGGAAAGGTAATACCGACAAAGACAAGGGAGACCGGAATGGCCATTTCTGGCTTATTAGCCGTCATCAGCCAGTCATACCCAACCCCAAGTGTGGATCACTTGAGATTCGAACCCGGGATCTTTGGTCATGGAGTTGAACGCTCTACCATTGAGCCACGGGCCCGTTGTCCTGTCGGTTGTGATCGGGAATATTAATTATGATAGTGGGCGCTCACCGATCAGGTTACGGAACATATATATATATATAATGGGTGCTTAGCCCAAGAGCAAAACAGGACGAGCGTGTCCCGTAACGTGACCGGTGAGCGCCCCTCTACCGTTGGTAATCAACCCGATTGCAACCGACAAGACCACGAGCCCGCGGCTTAATTGTTATAATTTTGGACTTCTAGCAACAAAATGCGGGCTGGAGTCTAAGGGATTTCGAAATTTTGGTCTGTGTGTGGCTGGCTGGTGAGGGCTAATAAACCAAAAAGGCTATTTCGCTCTCCCTTCTCTTTGCTTGTAGCGTTATTCCGTCCATATATACCATATATACGCATACCTTTGTTCAGTAAGTGTCTATATCGTCTTTCATAGTGACAGAAAACCAAACTTGATGCTGCCTGCTTGGCTAACTATTTAAAAAAATGTATTCAAGTCGTGTACTTTAGGAATGCGAAGAAGACACTGTCTGACAGGATAACTGCCGTGTCACTTGGAATCGTATCTAAAGGCTTTTGCCAGCGTCCCCGTCTGATGGGACGCAGAATCTGTTGACGCACGAGAAAGAAAGGAAAAGACCTAGCTTCATGTTATACGAGGCGCGGCCTCTCCTCCCCGCTGTTAGTTTTCCGAAAATAATCATCCGTTGTTATGCATATGCGCGCCATCGTTTGGTGTTGCTTCGGCTTGTCCGACTCGCTCCCAGCCTCTTGCTTCATGACCTCCCATGAGGACAGACGGACAGATGCGTAGCGCCCACAACATCGCAGTTTTCGACGTTTTCCGTCATTAGCAGTCGTCTGCCTGGGCGCATGTGTGCACGCGTGCTCGCGTGTTCTCCAGTGACTCATCCGTGACGGTCATTTTCGGCGCTCTGCTCACATTGCCTGATGCTGCCGCTGACGCTGCCTGGTGGGAGCCGCGGAGCACACGAGGTGTGCAGACATTAGGCACCGAAACGGCCTTCGAACTCCCTAAGCAGGCCGTCAAGTGGAATTTGGTGGGGGTGGGGGGGGGGCACACATTGGACGAGAGCTCGGGTTCGGTTTCCAGGCCACCGGTGTGCTGACTGCTATTGCGAAATGACGTTTCTTCAGCAACCGGCATCTTCATGGGCGTTACCTGCTTAGGCTCAGCTGAAGGCACCGCGTTACTGCTGAGATTTTTCCCCCGCAGGGGGAATCAGTCACGTGGGCATATGGGCGCGTTGAGACGCGCTGTAGTGAAAAGGAAGACAAAGTTTCTGAATTACAATATCTTCGACGGGTACTGAGAGCCAATGGTTACCCGCGCAACTCTGTCAACCAGTGCATACGAAAACGACATCAGAGACCAAATCAAACCGGCCCCAAATTTTAATGGGCTCTTCCGTACGTGAAGAACGTCTCGGAAGCCGTCAGTCATTTTCTCACTCCACTTGGACTTGGGGTTGCAGACAGGCCGGAAGCAACCATTAGGCACCAAGTCACGAGGCCGAAAGACGCACTGCCATGGCAGGAAACGTCTGGAGTCGTTTGCCGGATCTGATGCAGTTGCAGACAAAGCAACTATGTCGGAGAAAGTAGGAGATTACTCCTTACGCGAATTGCCGAGCACGCAGCAGCAGTGAGGCGGGGAGACGCTAGCTCTCAGGTAGCGGCAACTCGACGGGACGCGGCCATATTTTCAAGTTTAAAGAGACCGAAATCCTCGCAAGAAATGACAACCGCGTGAGCCGCGAGCTGCTCGAGTCATGGTTCTCAGGCCTGCAATCCATCAACAACCGCAATGACCTCACGTTACCATATTCCGTGCTGAGATTTTCCCTGGGCAGGAGAATCAGTCACGTGGGGAGGGCACGGACGAGCAATAATCCCAGTGACAGCGAGCCAAATTGACGAGCCATCGTCACACCAGCATCCAACACAAATGACGAAATCGAGACCATTAATGACTCGGACGCGGACTGAAAGGCCATCATCGCATCAATTACGACCCCCAGCGGTGATTGCGAAAGCTATTGATTATAGAACGCATATGGCCCCACGGCAATTAAGTCCTATGAACAATGCACTGCTTGCGCCACCAGTACCCTTACCTGCGACTGTCTCTGATGACGGGTTCAAGTTAAAATCCGAAACGTCAGGCCAATAAATAGCCCGTTCCAGTGATCGCATCTTTGTCTTCTTTGTGAGATCAACCAACATAGCGCCGAGTAAAAATTAGGGCCCACCTAGGAGACACCATGCCACTTCAAACTAGACTTCGGGGTTTGAATCCAGCAGTCAGGTCCCCTGATACTTAAATTACTTCAGGATACCAGCTTTTTAAGTGAACTTTTTTCGGCCTCCTACAAAAATTACACCCTGCAAAGAGGACTACTTAAGTAGCATGAATCTTTCCCACTGATTTTCGATGCTCATACAAATTCAAATATCTCACAGAAAACATGCATATTAATATGCCGTCTTGTATTCATTTGGGAGAAAAGTACGTCTTTTTGACATTTTATACTCCAGTGAAGGGTATAATTCGGTTCTAAAATGTTTCTGATTATAAGATTTTAATGATCGTGAAATGCTCGTTAATAAAACATCGTGCCTCTGCATTCACTATGGTTGCTTGTAAAGTCCACAATATGGCACAAATCCACTGCTAGAGTTTATGAAACTCATATGGTCTCCTCTTAATACCGTCGAGAAATGTATAGTCTTCCTTACATGGAAAATATACGACTTGTAGTTTGAGAACTCTAAATGCAAGTGGTACGGCAAGTTAGCATCAAAATTATTCGGGAATTGGAAGAGTCATTTAAAACCGAATTATACCCTTTAAGTAAATACTTTTCGCAGTTTAGTAAAAACCGGTTTTATAATTATTCACATTTGATGTACACTTTCTGGACACGCTGTACATAACCTTAGATCATAGCTGAAAGTCTGCGCTTTCCATTTTTATTCACAGTTTACTTTTGAATCAAGCGTGATGCGGATGTAGACGGATAAATTACTAAAAACATTGTCCAGGGGCCCAATATTTCGTGGGCTTGACTACGTATGCTACCAGGTGTGGGTTGATCTGCCGAAATCAAACGAACTAGGAATCAGGTCACCTAAACAGGCGAAATTTTTATACAGACGTTGGATTCAAATTTTCCCAACTCCAGCAACTAACTTCCACACCTACACGCAGGTCGCAAGTGGGATGTTTTTTAGTGCTGGAAATAGCCGCCAAATCCTCTCAAAGCAGGCACCAAAATAAAACCCCGAGCAAGAATGACGTGGTACCTGGGACAGTTCTCAATCATACATAGGTCAGCATGTCTCTGTATGTTAATTAGCGCACAAGTAGCCTCCATGCGCACGCCTATTTGAATAATAGCCTCTGTCTAAAAACATCCGAAAGCATTCGCATCTGCTACTGTTGGTTAAAATCTCACCAATTTAGGCGTGTGCTCATGACACTCTACTTGACAAGTCGTATAATACCTCGGCCAAAACCGGCTTTCTCTCCTATTTAACCACTGACCGCGGAGATTGGCAGAAGCGTAGCTCGTTGGTGAGGATTCTGGAAGTTGAGTGCTACACGACTTCTCCTGCCTCGTAGTCTTAGCTCGCAAGTCTCCCAGACTCCCACTCAAACTTTCGCCGCAGTCCGCTTGTTGACGTCGCAGATGAGGGTGACGTAATAACTAGTCAGGTCCCTGATTAACGCCCAAGTCTCCGTTCTGTCACGACCGCAACCGTAGTGTAAACAGAACTCAGCTCTTGGCTCAAGAGGCGTGCGTCCCCAGACCAGCCGTTCGGTATTCAACCAGTTGGCACAGCCCAGGGGCGAAATGCAGCCTCACGGAAAACTGACGTTCATTCCTCATTCTGTCAGTTTGGCACTGAACAAGTGTCAAGCTGCGCTTGAAAGAGGCCTTGTCGAAGCACCTAAAGCAACCCCGACAGCATTGTTCGATCTTATTGACGTTGACTTCTGAGCGCAACGTACCTGTGAGCCTAAGAGGTGGTAATGGGTGCGTGTAAGCGATGAGCACAGACCTCTGATGCGTGAGGTGTCTCGAAAGCCAGACAGACGACTACTCGATGGGGCTTCTTTGACGTCTGTTACGCTAGGATTCGCGCTGTCATTGCAGGCGGGTGTTAGTTTGACATTTACCGTTCGCCATTTCTGACGGCTCTCTCTACCCCGTGGACTCCGTTGCTACTTTCCCTTTGCTTTTTTCTGCAAACCACCCCCTCCCCGCTTGGAGAGGTGGTTGGCGCACTGACAAAGCAAACTGTAAAAGCGAATCTTTTGTGAGCACGCTTCGAGCTTTGTTTGCGATATAGAGGGACTGAATAGGGTGGATAAAATAGAGGTAGCTAATTTAGGCTCCTTTCCGCCGTCGTGACGATCATCAAGTATTGATAACTCATAACTACTCCTGTCTGCCCAGGTTTAAAAGTCCGCTAGGTGTCTCCGACACTCCCAGATGATTGATCACTCACGAGTTTCCTCGCGGTGACACCGACAATCGAAATTCCACTCTAAAAATCGTTGTTCTTATGACCTCTCGTCCTCATAAGTTGGCCGTTAAGAGAGAAATAATGAAAGAGTAAGTTGGTCGTCATCACTTCGACGAAGACTAAGTGCTCGAAGTCCCCGAGTGTTTTACAGTAGGTGGGCTAACTCATGAAATGTCAAACGAAATTCCGAAATGCGTTTTCGTTTTGGAAAGATTAACTAGGTAGGGTTGTAAAAGTAATAATCGTGCAGTGTAATTCTATAATAATTCGCTTACCTCAGGATGCAAGCTTTTGAATGAACTCCTTCCCGGCTGTACGCAACAACTATACTCGAAGGATGAGTATAATTCGGTTTTCAAAAACTTCCAATTCCCAAATAATTTTGAATTGTCCTGCCGTTACCCTTGCATTCAGGGTACCTAAAAACAAGCCGTATACTCTCCGCGTTTGGAAAAACATGCATTTCCTTACGGTATTAAGAGGAAAGTATGTGGACTTCATAAAATTTTGCAGTGGATTTGAGCCATATTGTTAACTTTTTAAGCCGCGCTGCTAAATGCAGAGACATGACGTTTCATGAACGGCCATTTCACAGTATCAAAAAATCTCCCAATTGATAACTTTCTTAAAACCGAATTATACTCATCTTTCGAGTATAAAATTAGAGGACGACGGGATTTTCTACCGAATAAGTGAAAGAATGAATATTTTAATGTGCGTTTTCCATGAAATATAATTAAATTTCGAAGCGCATCGAAAATCAATAAGAAAAATATATGCTACGTAAGAAGTCATTCTTTACAGAGTGTGGATTTTGCATGCAGTCGGAAAGAAATTCATTCAAAAGCCGGTATCCTGGGGTAAACGAATTATTATAGAATTGCGCTGCAAGGTGATTAGTTTTACAACCCTACTTAATTACTCTTTTCGAAACGAAAATGTTTTTCGAAATTTCGGTTGACATTTCATGAGTTAGCCCACCTACTATACCTCTCAGGTCATTCGCTTCTCACCTGATTTTCTGTTCATGTTGAAAATTTCCTTTTTTCTCATTTTAATTGCGGGCCTTCTCATGAGCGTTTCAAACGTCACTTTTGAAAAATCATGAGTCATGGAGTACTGTAATTCATCGTGGACAACTGCCAGGTTTTGTAAGTTGGATCCTTTAACTTTTATTTCCCAGAATAGACGCATATACGCTCGCAGTATGCCTAGCGCTGCCCCCTATAAGCTCCTCAACGACGGACTTCTCCGTCTCGACAAAAAACCAGCCTAATCGAATTTTGACAAGAGTACGAAGACCGCAAAGCGAGACCGCCGTTATTGTCAAACAAGTGTTTCCTCATTCACTCCACCCGAACGCCCTCCTACATCGCAAAGAGTTAAGAAAAGGGCCAACCCTGTGTGGGGTACTGTATCCACCCTTCTGTCTCCGTGCTATGCTAACATAATTTGGCTGTCGGCGGTCTCGCTATAAAAGAACCAAATTTACTTGAGCTGATTCCCCGCTGCAGTTAGTGAGCTCGCCAAAGGCGCCGTAGCCAACCTCGACGCCTCCTGCACGCGTTGCCTTCGCGCGTACTGCTTATCGCACGGTCACGTGGCATTACAAGCGAGCCAATGGGTGTTGAGACTGACGAAGCAGGTGAACGCGAAAACCCAACACTTGATAAAATTCAAATTCTGGCGGGCATTGTCTGAGAAGTTTGACTTCTTTGTGCTCTGATTGGGCTTCCTGATACCCTTTCATCCTCTGATGACTGTTCTGCATGTCTACCGAGGCTCAGCATACACACCTGTTCCAAAATTGAATGTCATTGTAGGAGTTATTCCTTTCCAAGGGCGCTATGTATTTGCATCTGTTTGTTTTTACAGCACCCGGCTCCTCAGAGTGTACAAAGATGGAACCATGCAAAGAGACTGACTACATCAGACAATACATTGCCTGCTCTATGGAGGACACAGTATGTTTGCCTTTTCAGAATGCACTTTCACGCTGACATGTTAACTTGTACTCAAACGCAAGACGTACTGGAAAGGGTTCTGGCAAAGGCCTGTCTCATATGTGAAGTATTATTGTACAATTTATTACAATGACTGCAGGGGTACCAGTTAAAAGCCCAGCCACGCGTTTTTCGCCGATATTCTGTCGCCGCATGACACAGCTGCGAGGGAGTTGGCTCATCAGTACCCCTCTCCCCTCCACAACATTCTTGGTCTGTTTTCTGGTAGATACGCCAGGTTTGAATTTTCAGTTTTTTAATCTGTTCCAGAAATCAATGGGCTAACTTGAGGTAAATCCTTCACAGTGAAGCATTTTGGACACAGTCTGGATGTTGGTCTCAGCGAAACACGTGTCTAGGCACTTAGCTGGTAGCCGTTCTGTCAGTATGATAAATCACACGACATGCGTATAGTACTGCCTGCCTGTTGGGAGTTTGCTAATATTGGGCAATAATCCCGCTGCAGGTAATGAATTCCTGCTCAGCTATTCATATCAGTTTTTGGGCCGAACCTATGAAGCTTCGTTCCGAATGCGCTACTACACGTTAAGGGAGTAAGTTCGAAGGAGAAACAACAGGGGGGGAGTGGGGGGCAGTAAGGATCTCAACTGAATGGGAGTGACATAGAGGTCACGTTAAGAAGGAATCTTTGCAGCCTCATTTTTCGTTCAGAAAGGGCCGAATAATCCTCTCAGTTGACATCCTTGCAGGCCACGGTTTTCGGCGCATCGTGATTGTTTAAAGGACCTTCAGATTTTGTATAGTGAGTTCCGTGGGGACGGAGTCCCGTGTGTCGATGTCTATTTCCTTTCCCTCTCCCGGGCATTGGTTTACTGTCTGAGCCCACCAGTCATCTGGCGCGGGTGGTTGGCGCGGTCCGAACCTGCACCTAGGTGTACCACCACACCTTCCACGCCTGGCATCTAGTACGGATACGCAGCAGGAACAACGCTTGCTGTATCTTGATCTGGCCATTGTGTCACGCTCTTTATCAACCTCACTGGACAACACTCTGCGGCCCTACTGGTGCTACTTGTTAAGTCGGCTAACACGTGTTACAAGCTGCTACCCACAATATCCTGTCTCCACGGAAGAAGCCGCGGTGGCGCAGTTGAGAGGACAAGTCCTATTGTGTGAGAAGGCGGATGGTAGCGGGCACCGGCAGGAGTCACAACTCGGGAACGGCTGATGCCTGAGAGATCCCTGTGGGCTACCGGCCTTCGCCATACACACATCAACATCACGCCAACTGTCCACGTCATAGGGGGTCCCGATGGTCCAAGGGCACGCGGTCCACCAGCGCTGGCAGTAATTGGGGTATGCAGCAGCGACACGTCTGAGCTGCATAGAAGGGCGCCGTCAGAATCTTGCCGCAACCTGCAAAAGGAAGCACCGCATTCCTCTTGAATCTCCAGCTGAAATAAGAGATGTTTCGGGTGTTCCAGAAATGGCCATTCCAGTCTCCCTTGTCTTTGTCGGTAATATCATTCTGCCTAGAAGTTTCGGGCTTCGCTATTTGTCTATAGCATCAGTTCACGACTTTTATGAGTGTGTCTTTGGGCCACGGAAAAACGTACCTGTTGAAGGGTGTGTTTGCAAGGGTTCATGTCACGGGTTCGTCCGCAAGCACGACTCCGCTTGCGTTCTTGACTGCCGACGTGCATGCGTGTGGCCACCTTGGGCGGAGGCTTTCGTTTCATGTCGGCCACTGCGCGCCCAGTCTCATCAACAGTTGGTTGACAATCTCAGACAGTCAGCTGCTGTGTAAATTACCAAAAACTGAATGATGCCGATACTGGAGAATTCTTCCACACCTCGAATAAACACATTCCTCACGACGATCAGTGTTATAGGTTTGAAGCAATCCCGACGTTATATCAGTTGTGGTTTGGGCAGTTTACAGCTGGCGTGGTAACTCAGGGCTACTCGAAACTGCTGGTCGGGCTGCAACGGCCGCTTAATCTGGTCCCAAAGCATTTATGAGGGGACCAGCTTGTGTGTGGCACGCGTAGACGGGTTGCTTAGTTCTAAAAGGCACTGAGCCCGCGTCCACTCTCGGTCATCTGAACATTGCCCTGCCACCGGAAGCAAGTGGATGAGAGAGAAGCGAGTACAGTGGCTGATTCACAATTTTGCCCCACTGTAAAATAACTGAAGGATACACGTTAGACGTTATCGGTTGCGACTGTCGAACTCTCGATTATTTCTCATGCTACTAAATGCCACACATTTTTCAGGCTATCCTCTTTATTTAAAAACGCACTTACAGATTTTGACAATTGCTTACCTTGCCTTGAAGCGGCTGTTGAATCCTAATATTACTGCAACTGGTAGAAGGTCGCTTACCGATCGCGCTACGGAACTCACTCGTCTAGTTGGGGCTCTCTCTCTCGAGCCCCACCAGCAGCCGCATAGTGGCGCATAATATTGGCAGAATAGCATTACCAACAAAAAAGGAGACAGGAATGGCTATTTTTGACTTATTATTCGTTTACAATCGGTCCTGAAGTGTGGAACACATGGGGCTCGAGAGAGAGTCTTAAGGCACAACGCGACGAGTGAGTGCCGTAGTGCGATCGGTGAGTACCCGACTACCATTGCATGCACCCAGACGCAATCGACAGGAAAACGAACCCGTGGCTTAGAGACTGGGGACGTTGGACTTTTAAGCAACAGTTCGCAGAGTCGAGCCCCAGGTGTTCCACACTTCGGGATTGGATATGGCTCGCTGACATTGGTTAATAAATTTGAAGCATTTTTCCCCGGTATGCTTGTTTTCAATTGGTTAATAAGCCAGAAATGGCCGTTCCAGCCTCCCTTGCTTTTGTCGGTTATGCTATTCTGCCTAAATTACTGCAGCTCTTCTGTCCAAGTGCAAGGAAATGCAGATTACAGAAGAGCCACCTTTTAGTTCATTTTTAAAAATCAGTCGTTAGAAAGACTTCAGAGCAATAAATAGACGTCGCTTCAATAATATTCCATCTCTGGCTAGTAGCTATGAGGATCCTCTGTCAAAAATTAGCAGTCTTTGGTGTGCAAAAGGAACAACAATCATGTTTCGTGTCAGATATTCCCTCAACAGATAGTGCAGTAGACACTGAAACACTACACTACCTGATCACCTGTTTACAAAGTTAACACTCCGACTATTGGTTTTTGTTTCTGTTTTAGACCCATCTCGAGTCACAGACTGTTTCCTCGATTGTCTGTACACCCGACGGTGGGGTGGCGCCGTTACCCAACGGCCGGAAGGAGAGATGTCTCCCCTGTCCAAGGGGCACAACGGTGGCTAATGCCACAACCTGCAAGTCTTGTCCCAGCGGCCAGTTCTCCGACGACTCCGGTAGGTGCAGCAAGTGCCCTGCAGGTGAGGCACCAATCTTTGGACTGAAGTACTACTCTTGGCACCGCATGCCGCCCTTGGTCAGCACCTTTTGTCCGGATGTTGGTGAGTCCGTTGCAGCTAAATTTGGCTGTTGCTTTCCTCCTCCTCCTCCTCCTCCTCC
>CACRXP010000189.1:708494-792799 GCA_902702965.1 Spirometra erinaceieuropaei | reverse complement strand
TACCACCAACGCCAAAACCAACTCGGGGTGTCGTCGGTTGGACGCAGTCGCTCAGTGAAACTTTTTTGAGCGTTTTCCAGGCTGGATCGCAGTTAGTAGCCAGGCCCCGTATTGCAGGTGGCTTGGGGTTTGTTTACTGGGGCTATTTAGTGGGGCTCCATAATTACATCTGACTCATTTGGCTCCCGTTTTACGTTTGAGGTTAGGATTAGGGTACTGGTCAATGGTTTCTGATTTTCGGATAAGGCTTATGTCTTTAGGCTTAGGTTTTCAGGTTACGGTTAGGGTTTGAGCGTACGATTAGACTTCAGTATTACGGTTAGGTTTTCAGTTACGGCTATGTCTAAGGGCTGCGGTTATGTTTACGATTTCGGTTAGGGTTAGGGTTGCCGTTAGGGTTAACGGTCAACGTTTGGGGTTGAGGTTGGGGTTAGGGTTAGCGTAAAGGTTATGATTAGGGTTAGGGTCGCCATCCGCTTTCCCATTCCTGGCTACCAACTGCGATCTAGCCGTTTCCCATAGTATACATTAAAATGTTCCGAGTACTGGAACTGTCAACTGCTCTTCATGCCTGTAGGGACTAAGGGCCCTTGGCTCAATGCTGGAAGGCCAGACTTAGCAACGCTCAATGATCTCGCATACCTGTGGTCGGATACGGCTTGCTGACAACGGCCTTTTAGCCAGAAATGGCTGCCTCAGTCTCTATAGCCTTTGTCATTGCCTCTTTTCTACATATCTAACTAGCTGTCACGAGACTGCTTTCGAGGGTTTTAAATTAAGTCTTTAGATACACAGGACGAACTTGTCCCGTAGCCTGATCGACGAACTCACTTCCTGCGTTGCTAAGTAGTTGACGCATATATGTCTGGGTAAAGATTCGAGGTCCAGGTATTATGTCGCGTTCAGCATCCCCCAAAGAAGACGAAGAAGAAGAGTGGGCGAATTCATGGACCAAATAGTATTTGAACCGACGTTTCCGAAACCCCCTCGTTTCCATCATCAGAGTAATGTGTTGGCTGTTCCTGCTGGCCTTGATTGTCTCAGCCTTCATACCTGCCTGGTATTATATCCGTGCTCGAGGCACGAACTGTGACCTGCCCGTTCACCGCCGACTAGAGTTGACCTCTCCGCGGCCGTCGTAATTGTTGGCGAGCCAGCATGCTTGTCGGCCTCCCCCTCGTCACTCAACGGACTGATCAGTTGTTGGGGCTCATGTGAGTTGATCTCAGCCTCGTGGACGTCGCGGTGAGGTGGCATCCCATGCTGGTCACATGACCCCCGGCCGGCTTCTCTCCTACTTTCCGCTGGCATCGGCTCTCGGCCACGCGTGACCATGCCCGACTGTCCTGATGGCCTTTTCCGCACTGACTCGAGCTTTGTGCGTAGCGTCTGATAGGCGAGATGCAGATCTATGGCTCTGTTAGGTGTACCAGTCGAGGACCAACTTTCGAGCATCGGTCTGGCCATCTTATCATTGGCTCGGTCGATTACCCTTGCCTTCTCAAAAGCGAAATTGTGGCCATAAACCATAGATAGCTTGTCCTTGCGATTGCTTGCCAGCTGGTGCTCATGCAGTCGTGTGGCCAGAATTTTGCTCTTATCACCAACATACCTCGCACTACAGTCCTAACAAGGTATGCCGTAGACCACTGCTTATTGTTAAGTCAGCGGTAGTGGGTCTTTGAGCCTCATTATTTGCTGTGTGATAGTTGACTCTGGATTATGGATCACACCGATCCCGAAGGGCTTCAGGATTCTTGCTGTTGCCTCTGATACGTTTTTCAAGTAAGGTATTGCGAGCCGAAATTTCGGTTTTCCCGTCGGACCGTTCAGGATGGGCCTTCCTAAGACACTTCCTAACTATATATGCATATGTGTGTATACAATTGCATTGAAAGCTGAAAAGTATTGCCTTTGCTCACGCAATCGTTGAAAATTCCTGGAGTTATGCTGCTTATGTCATTGCTGGCCATACATCAGAACAGCAAATTGTCGGTTTTTTCCCAAATGAATCCCCTTCCGTATACAATTCTTGTTTGTTTACCTATGCCCCTCTGCCAGACTTGGTGTTGAGCGTGCTTATTTGTACACGAAAGTAAATAGTTCCTAGACAAACAATTTAATCTACCACCGTTCAGCTCACAAAAGGGGTAGGTATCTCCTCAGAGATTGCTTCCAATGATAGACTTTGTGACTGAGGCGTCTTGGCCATCGTAACGCTTAAAAATATCAACTCATCCCCAGGCGGAGCGGACTTTGCCTTCATCGGTTCCACCTGTTAATCGTTCCCTGGGAGATGGTATCAACCGTGCCAAGTCTCTAAGGGCGTCGCGAACGTCGGTACTTGCAAGTGGGCACTGTTCGCCTACTTTTTGTATGTCCTCATAATGTGATGTTTCACATGTCACAATTTGGCCCGCGTCACTGCTCACTCCTATCAACATTCTCCCGCCTTCGAGAGGACTGGACTTTTCTGTTTGTTGTTCGGACAATATGGCTTCACTGGCAGCCTGTGCCACGGCCTCGAAACCACGGTACGCGTTGGCATGGCAACGACGCACACACAGGAGCGGTTGTCAGGGCGGGGGGTTAATATGCTCCACTGGGAGGAGAAGGGGGGAAGGAGGCTTCACAGGCGCTCATCCTCTCCCGTGTCCGGTGGCGCGTTGGCGGCAGCAGGCGACGCACGTGCCGTCCCATGGACGCGCGCGTCACAGCTACCGTCCCACTTTTTGGGAGTTCACTCAGAATCTGCTCAGGACGGAATAAGTAAGGACAACAGTAGTGCGTTGGCCTTGTGACGCAAGGGTTTAGCAGGGCATGCGTTGTCTTTCGGGAACGTTATCTGCGGCCGAACACCTCCCGGCAGTAGTTAACAGAGTCAAAAAAGGAGTTAAAGGCAGGAGCTTGAGTCGGCAACACATAATGAATAAAGGCCATTTATTCCGTCCAACCCAACTTGCAGTTACTTGCACTGGGATGATGTTTTTGTACGATATTGCAAAACAATGTCAAGAACATCTTCGCGCCATACGCTTCAAAAATGTAGGTGTGGAGTCATTACGGTAGGCATGATATCAGAGAAGGAGCAACGACATAGACGGTCATTTCTGGCTTATTAGCCATCGTCAGTCGGCCATGCTCAACCCCAGTTCCAAATAACCTATAATTCGGGTCGGGCTCCTTGACCATTGAACGCGAAGTATTCTTACGCTCTACCACTGAGCCAATGGTCCGTCTTCCTTGAGGCTGTGATCGGAAATCTACTCACACTTGTGATTGGGTGTGACTGGCTGACTTCGACTAACACGCCAGAAGTGGCCGTTCCAGCCTCCTTTGCCCTTTTTGGTGACTCTTCCCTGCATATAATGCTAGTCGCTATGAGACTGCCTGGGAGGGCTGTAGTTTGGGCTCCCTTAAGCGCAACGTAACCACCGCGTCCTGTGCCGTGATCGAATAACTTCCATCCCACGATAGGTATTCAGTCAACCAATGAGAGTTTGCTGTTGCCCGACGAACAGTAGTAAGTCCAGAAGACGAAGGTGCAATCACCGGAACAAGAAATTTATTGGCCTGACGTTTCGGATTCTCACTCTAATCTATCGTCAGAGACACACACAGGCCGGAAGCAACCATTAGGCGCCAAGTCATGAAGCCAAAAGACCCGCTGCCACGGCAGGAAACGTCTGGAGTCGTTGACCGGATCTGGTGCAGTTGCGGACAAAGCAACTATGTCGGAGAAACTGGGAGAAAACCCCAGACGCGACTTGCCGAGTACGCAGCAGCAGTGAGGCGGGAAGACAGTAGCTCTCAGGTAGCGGCACACTCGGCGGGACGCGGCCATATTTTCAAGTTTAAAGAGGCCGAAATCCTCGCATAGGATGACAACCGCGTGATCCGCCAGCTGCTTGAGTCATGGTTGTCAGGCCCGCAATCCATCAACAAACACAATGACCTCCCGGTACCATATTCCGTGCTGAGATATTCCCTGGGCAGGGGAATCAGTCACGTGAGGAGGGCGCAGGCGAGCAATTATCCCAGTGACAGTGAGCCAATTTGCCGAGCACACTTCACACCAGCATCCAGCAGGGATGACGAAATCACGGCAATCAACGACTCGGACTCGGACTGACAAGCCACCGCAGCATCAATTACGACCCCAGCGGTGATTGTGAGAGCTGTTAATTTCAGTGCACATATGGTCCCACGGCAGACACATGCTATAAATACTGCACTCCTTGTGCCACAAGTGCCCGTACCTGCGAATGTCTCTGATGACGGGTTCGAGTAAGAATCCGAAACGTCAGGCAAATAAATATCTTGCCCCAGTGATCGCATCTTCGTCTTCTGAACTGCTACCTGGAACTCGCCTGCTCGCCTCTATCGGTAGTAAGTCCACTCATTTGCGGATCCCTGTTTTGCCTTACAAGCAGGGAATGTGATTCTCGTAATGGGACTTAGAACCATCGATTTTCTCCAGGACCCCACCTTTGGAGATGATGAGAGCGTCATACGCCCATAACCTGCAGGGGACTAGACAATCGGCTTCTGTCAGAGGACATAATAATGGCTTAGTGTGTACTCATTTATCTCGGAGCATGGGTGTGCCGTATTTACTCGCCTCTTTCCTCTCATGAACGCACCTCGGGGTTTTACAATCCTCCGAAAGAGTCTATGACCCTACGCAAAATCCCCATTGTCACAAAGCTCCGCGTGCGCCGAGCATCCGTCCACTCAGTCCTCTTATACGGCTATTAGTGCTGGTCGTTCCGCGTGAACGATGAGCGAAAACTGGAGGAGGGGGGCTTTTGTCCACCGCCGCCTGAGGTCTAGCCCTGGAGGGAAGTACCCAAACTTCGTCTCAAATGAGACAGTCCACACTCGCCGAGACAGCACAAGGATATCTCAGACCGTTCAAGGAAGACGACTGTGGTGGCTTTGGCACAGTCTTCTTCGTCCGTTCCGTGAACTTACTATCGTTGTCATCGATCCGTCGCCGTTGCCAGCATGGATGCATCGAAGAGGAAGCCAAATCAAAATTTGACTCGACACCACATGTCGTCAAGACATGAAAATAATTCTTGGATCTTCCGTGTTCAGCCTCCGTCGCTGGAGGAGATAATGTGTCTATCCTTCCAAGTCCGCTGCTACAGATCTCACGCGTGACGAAGAACAATTTGAGGCATCACCGAGGCCGGCTAGATCAGACATGATCGCATCCGTACCAGGTATCAGTATGCATACCCTATTTACCTGGAGGCGCTGCTTGGAGATCGCGGGGGGTACAGTTACTAACGAGACCGAGGCACGTCTATCCATCCCAAACATAAGCTGACTCTCATGCCAGGCTCCAGTGAGTGAGGTTTCGGATTTCCAATAAATGAGAATGCCATTCAGGTCAAATGAACAAAGGGCCATTACAGCCTAACCCTCAGTCCTCAGAGGGACCGACTAAGGGAGAATGGCATTACCGACAAAGACAAGGGGGATTGGAATGGCCATTTCTGGCCTATTAGGCGTCGTCAGCCAGTCATACCCAACCCCGAAGTGTGGATTACCCGAGGCTCGAACTCGTGACCTGTTAGTTAGAAGTTCACGCGTCTAACCACTGGGCCACGAGCTCGTTGCCCTGTCGGTTTCGATCGGGAATATACAATAGTAGGGGGCGCTCACCGATCGTGGGCTCGTGGCCCAGTGGTTAGAGGCGTGGACTTCTAACTAACAGGTCGCGAGTTCGAGCCTCGGGTGTTTCACACTTCGTGGCTGGGTTATGACTGGCTGACGGCAGCTAATAAGCCAGAAATGACCATTCCAGTCTCCCTTGACTTTGTCGGTAATAGCATACTGCCTATTCATATTGACCCAACCGTGAAAAACTCGGGGCCTCAGTGGGATTCGAACCTACGCAGTAAGGGGAAGGCTTTAGTACAGCCAACGCTCTAACCAGCTGAGCTACGAGGCCCCGCTGGACGACACGAGTTTAACCACACTTGACTCAAATGTGACCCAAATATGAATTATTCGAAATCTGCCAAAATATCTATGAATGACATACTGCCTATCTCATGCGCCGCTGTGCGGCTGCTGGTTGGGCTCGAGAGAGAGCCCATAAGGCACAACGGAACGAGTGAGTTCCTTAAGAACGATCGGTGCCCGCCTCCTACCATGGACCGACTTATCCCGCTTGCTTAAGGCGGCCATCATCGCTTGAAGACAAGTTTGGTCGTTTATTGTGCGCAAATATGGTGCACGATCAAAGTCGGAGCTATCTGACTTCGTCGCCTCACATCGGGAGGCAGCGCGAGTCAAGCCTAGGGTAACTGGAACTAGGCGCAACGACTGAAGTGGCCCGATGCCTCCGATACGCAGTCGTTAATTTCTGCATTGAAAAATTTTACCGGATGCTTGCTGTATGAGAAATAGATAATGTCCTTGTGTTTGCCCTCCGTTTGCATGCATTTGACTGCCCATGCTCATGTGAGCCCACAATGTACGCAGACAGCGTAGACACGCAAGTCCGACTTGTTTGAAACTCCCGACAGCAGCTCTCACGTCGCGTTGTCCGCGGCAAATGAAAATGATCTTGGATTGAGTTTTGAGTCCAACTCTCTATAATCCTGTCCGGTTCAAAGCGCCCAACGACTTTGAGTCATTTCTCCTTGTCATGAGTTTTAACCATGCGCGGGTAAGGTAAGGCTAATTTGCCAGCACAGACCACCTCAATGTGCATATATTCCTTCACTTGTCCCTGCGGAGCAGTTTATACAAGAAAATACGGGAACGCCTCTCGGCATGGCTGGGAAAAAGCAAAACAAGGAGCTTAAGCGGCGCCACTCTCGCGCCTCTTGTCGATTCCGGACATAGTGTGGACCGCACCGAAGCTTTTCATGTGATTTATAAGGTCCCATCGAGCTACCCTAAGCTACTAGGTCAGCGCCTATTAGCGACAGCGGAAGCGGTCGCCTTTAGGTTACGAAAGCCAGTCTTATGCGCAGAGAAGAACCACGTTCAGGCTCCGCGCCTACAGTGGTCGAAGGTCGACTAACGCATCAACTCTCCCCGCGCCCTTCCGCTCTCGCCCCGCCCCTGTCACTCACTGCTTTTGCCCACATTCCCACACCCGCCTGTGTTTTAGGGAGAACTTTTATCGATTACACTCATCGCTGACGTATTTTTACTTCTACCCCCTTCCCATATAACTGTACTGGCCCGATGAGAATTTATCGAAAGCTACGTATGCTTGCCACCTAGTATTCTGTTTGCCACTATGGGAATTTTCGCAACTTTTAAACAGGCATTAACAGCAGGCTTTATTAGTATCCACTACTTCTTGTCGCCACCTCAAATTGTATTTCTTAATTCACACGCACGTGTGGATGTTCCCCCTTTGTGAAAGGCAGGGGTTTATTTACGGGAGCCCACCGTCAAACACTCGAGCTCTATACCCACGTCAAATGACTAGCCAACACGAACAGTGTACTGGGCTATGGAACAGGGCGAAGGGGGAGAGAGAGAGACTCGTGGGGGTCCGTCTTCAGGGCAGTCAGTGCTTATTCCTCAACAATCTCAGGCGCTTTTAAAATATCATGGTGTGCCACAAGCCGTGGCTTGGAAGGCTGTCCAGTGACGGGATGATTCAGTTCTATCCGGACGGAGGCTCCTTCTTTATGTGGTCTCTATGGCACTCGCCACTCAGATGACATCCAAATCGACCCCTTCTTGTTTTTCTGAGATCCCCATCCTTTGTGGCCGGATCAAATGCATATGGTACGCCTTGTCAGCCACCTGCGACCTCTCTTGCCTCTAGTCTTCTTGACTCTGTCTTGACGCCCAGCTCAGGTGGGCTAGGGAGGAGGTAGTGTGATAATTGCTGCGCAAGTCTGCTATCGCAGTAGATTAATTCACATGTAAGCCACCTTTCCCGCGCCTGCCATGCTGTGGGCATTGTCGTTTGTGGCTGTTAAACTATCACTTTTCGATGAAAACCCATTGGATGTGCGTATAAGCAACTTGTAGACAGATCGGCTGAGGACTTGCCCAAGTAACTATTAAAGTCGGAAAGCGAAATCTACGACTCTTCTACCCCTAAAAACCCCCCGGATAGTGGGCAGTCTATTGAACTAAATTGAGACTTCCGAGTTCCTGCCTGCGCTACTTGAAAGCAGCCTATACGCGGAGGGAAAAAACCTCACAAGTAAATCCTGCGGTAAACTTAGAGTTGCCTGGTAACATCTATTCCTCTGATTTTTAAACATCTTTCTTGGGTATCGTGCCATTTTGCTCTTTCTATCATGATCTTAAGTCCCCTCTTTTCATTGATTAGAGCTTTTCTGCTGAAGTATGATATTTCCGGTTTCATATCGATTTTCTGAACATACCCAACCTACTGTTCATTTAGTACTCAGTATTCTGTGTCATGAGGCAACAAGAAACAGATAATATCTCACGGTTTATACTCGTTAAAAACTGGTTATTTTGACAGATGCAAACCAGAGGATAGTCGGGCAACTTTTTCGTCAGATGCCACCTGACGGTCGCTTCTTCCGATGTTATGTCCACTTCAACAAATTTTCTCTTCTCCTATAGGTCTTTATCTTTTAAACTGGTCTCCAAAAAGTCCCTTTCACCATACTTCAGATGAGCAACATGCAAAGTCAGGAGAGAGAGAGAGAGTAGGTAGAAGCACACGAAAAGATGAGAAGTGGGCGAGAGTATTGGAATAACGAGAAGAAAATGGAAAATTGATGCAAACAATACATTTAAAAGAAATGCAGATTGAAAAAGGGGGAAAAAAGTAAGACAAAAAGGAAAAAGCGCAGAAGATGGATGTCGCGCAAAAATCAAAGGAAAACAAGGGATAAAATTGAGGACGGACATTTAGAGGAGCAGGAAAATTAATTTATTGGGACGGGTACCACTACTCGACTATCCACCCTGACTAAGGCATTCGGTTTCTCCAGAACAGTCACTTGTTCTTAACACTGAGCAAAAGCGTTGCTCGAGTAGGGAGGGAAAGACCGGCGCACAGTGCTACTCGCAGTACTTTGGAGTCATTAATTTTTTCTGACTATGTATGGGGTGCTTTTATTACCTCCACAGTTCTACCGGTTCATTTCGTCACACGTGTCCCATATGCTTGCCTCCGCAAAAAATATGTTTTTTCAAATTCTGTGCCTAATCATTTGAACCTCCACTGTATCACGTTGTGTTCCAGTCAAATCCACCTGCTTGGGAAATTGTCAATGACGGCTGTCCCACCCCCATCCTCCATCCACCTTGCCAAGTTGTTTTTCTTGAATCGTTTCACTCCATAATTTTTAGGGAGTTTAAGGAGAAAGGTAAGGTTGGGGAGTCCGAAACTGCCCGTTGACACTATTTCGTAAGTTGATTGCACCGGAATCACTACAGCTCCTTTTCGAGCACGCTGGCTAGTGGGGAGGGATCGATTATCCATACACCTGTTGACGCCCAGTCTAGCCAATCACGGTCGCGAGAGGTCACACCAAAAAGGGGCTGTATTTGCCAACCTGACGTTTTGTGAAATGGGCTGGTGTAAGTCGGCGAGTTGATTTAAAGTTCGCGCGCCACGGCTACGGTGAGCTCAAAGCGGTCTAAATCTATTTTAAAGTAATCACGCACATACTTCGAATTACAAATATTGACACCAGGCACGCCTAGCGCACCTTGTCGCCTTATATGTGATGCCTGCATATCGTGACGTCGTCTCTAATAAACGAGCGATGGGGTAGATGGGTTAGGCACTTTTTAAGGCCTGACTCCGTGTTTTCTATGGAATCTCTAAACCGGTCTAACAAAAACCAATGTTTAAAGCCCAAAGTTCTCATTGTTATGGACAGAGTTTTTGATTCAATTGTCATCCTCATACGCAGCTCAGGGTATGCTGCAGGTATGCGGCCTCTACCAGGAATATCTTACAAAGACGACGGTTAGCCGTAGAGGATGAGCAGCATTCCGGAATTAAATTGACATTTTGTAGATTTCTTAGTCAAAATATTGATCTGCGCACAAATGTTCAAGATTTTACGCGTTAGTAGGTACGATTGTAGAGTTCTTTAGAAATACACGGATTTAACTCAGAAGTCTTTGCGGCCAGAAAAATATTCTTGTATTCTTATCTTTCCTTACCGATTCATATTCTTGCTAAGGACATTTTTATAGCGTCGTTTCTGGATAGTCTCCTCGCTGGGAATGCACATTTGGCAGTTTGTTTCCACTTACCGACGTCTACACAGTTTATCAGGAGAGACGGACAGGGAGAGAAAGATAACGGAGATGATTGGTTATGTCAAGGTTGTTCCGGTATCTTTCAGAGTTTTATTCTCCCTGCATCATGTAGCTCTGATCACCCCTTTTGCCTTGGGGTGTCCACTTGTAGCGCACCCTTTAAATACTTTTGTTGGCATGGTCCCGCCTCTGAACTCGACCACTTTCTGGTTTCTGTTTGGCTTTATGGAGTCCATGTCGTTTCCCGTATTAACTACCGATTGTGTCCCTGGAAGGTGTCGCGCTGTAGATGCGCTGGACGAATATAAGGGCTAGACTGAGCTCCGACGGACGTAATTGAAAGTGCGCACCCATGATAAATGTCAACATTGGGGGTGTGGTGGCACACCCAGGAACGGACGCATGTCGCGCCAGTTACGATCTGAGCCGCATCCCTTTTTATTGTGTAGATCCTGGTCAGTGTAGGCTATGGACCAAGTGATGTGGTGATACGCCGAAGGGTGGGTTTTCGTCGTGTCAGTCACCTGCTTTCCTCGGTATTCTTGGCTCTGTGATGACGCCGGCACCAGATATTGGAGGGGGAGAGCGTAGTAAATGCTACGCAAGTCTGTCATCACTTTAAACTAACAAGTCACAGTCCCTACGCCCACCTTGCTGTGTAGGATTCGGCGGACGTCATTGGAATTGACAATTACTGGTCGGAATGCGGCCGCCTCGCATGACCTTAAACTGTGGCTCCACAAAAATGTGAAAAACTTTTGCTCCCATCAGGATAAGTCTCTGAAGGCCGCTACCATCGGTTTTTGGAGTATGTTCACTCATGACTGTCAGAACGTGAATATTTTTCCAACGAACTACCCGTAAATGAGAGAGAAAGAGAAATTCGCTTCATTTTGAGATTATAATTTCAAAATTTTCGGCAAAAAATTGACTCCATTCACAATGGACAGTAAATGAGTTAATAAATTATTCCCGAATCAAAACGTTTAACACAAACGGTCTGATTATTATGTGGACAGTTCAAGTCTTAGCTTCTGTATTTCTGTCTCTTCACGCCTAAGATAGCGCGTCAGGAAGGGCATAACTGAATCTCCAAAGGCCGATGTGCGACAAGACTTAAGTCGGAAACCGCAGCACATCAGGCGCGAAAATATCGCGGAAATAAAATCAGAATGTAAGGGATGGTTAACGTCATCTAGAATTCGACCAGCAAATTGCTTGACCGTATTGAAATGTCGTTGGAGAATAATATCGACTAAAATGGGATAAAAAACACCAGCGACAGGAGAGAATTCGGAGGACCCAATTCAAAATTAAAAGAACTTTTTTGGAGCAAAACAGGAAAAATGACTGAAGAGCAATATAGAACAAGAGAAGGAATGCCGGCATCTATGAATCGAAAGACCAAGGTTTGAGGTGTGTGGTAGGAACATAAACGACGAATTTAATAAAGGCGTTTACGAATTTTAGTACGTAGGAACACAATAGGGAGGGAAGATGAAAGAGTTGAGGACAAAAATACCGCAAGGTACCTGAAAGAGGATACCTCGTTAGGAAGGATGTCAGAGGATTCAGGACTAGGAGAGGGCCGCAGTCGGAAAATGTACTGAACGGATTTTTGGTTGTTCATTAGGAGACCATTTTTCTCCGACCGTACTAGGACACGGTTAAGGCCATCCCTTAGCAACTAGAGGTGTGTCCGATTTGAGAGGGGCTGTCTAACAGCAGCATCATCAGCATATTTAATCAAAAGACAGTCGTTAGGGGATCTTAGAAGAAGAGATTGAACTCAATCCTTGAGATTCATGCTAAAGTTTTTTTATATTTTTTTCGTCTTCTTTAAAGTATTCAATCCCACACGGTTTCTCTGTGCACATTATTTAATTTTACGTTGCAAGCAGGGCGTTAAAGGGCTCACGCCTATTTTTCCTCAATATGCCAAACAGAACTGCGTTTTTCATACTGAATCATACTATTTAGGTGCTAATGTCCGTCTCGGCCCCCAGCTACCTGTAAGTGGCTTAGGTCAATAAATGCTTGTCGCCTGGAAAAAGCCATTTCTTCTGCAAGTTTGATGAGCTTTATGAAATTGTTCAAACAAGGTTGTTCTGCATCTGAACCGAATTTGGCAGAGTCACATCTTGTGTTTTCTGCGTGTCGCTCTATTAAACTTCTTACATCCGCCTTGAACGTGGCATAAAAAAGGCATAATCAACGCATACTGCTTATTAAAACGCGCCGTTTTGTCTTGTATGCCAAAAACTGTCCTTCTATTGACTACTGCGATCAATACGAACGCATTTGACGTAATTCTCATGAGGCCATGCATAATGAGGCACAGTTAGATATCCTGTGCCAGGTTCGGGTTGCATAATGAGCTACCTGACAGTCGAATGCGTGTATAATTCCGTCAGCCAGTGAGTTGCACTTGCCGTTTGCAGAAAATCTCATTAGAGATGGACTCGAAAGAACTTCAATCGTGTGATCGGACATGCGCGGGACCACAACGAAGGCTGCTACTCAGCCCCTGCAGCGGACGGGGAAATAAATATAACCGGACACCTCAGTATGAATAAAATTTAACCCTTAAACTCACTTTATCTTCTTCGTCTTATTCGATAGATGGTGAACGCGATCTAGACACACACATATATATGCGCATATACATACATATATTGCAGCTATTCTAATTTTCTCAGTAATTAATCTTAACTTGTAGTAGAGCAGTCTATTTAGGACTTTTCGGCTGATATTGAACTTTGACATGAATATTTGTATTTATATTTGTATTTATACTGACCTATATTATTATGATGAAGTGGCGCTCACTGATCAAGTTATGGGGCAAGCTAGTCCCGTTGTGACTTGGGACTCAAGATTGAACCCTCGCAGGCAGTCGCATAGCGACTGGTTGATGTATGCAGATGATGAAGTGCAGACAAAGACAAGGGAAAACGGAATCACCATTTTTGGTGTAGTAGTCGTCATCAGCCAGTCATACCCAATCCCAAGCGTGAACCACCTAGGATTTGAACCCGGGATCATTGATCAACGAGTCGTACATTGCACCAATGAGTCAAAAGCTAGTTGTCCTGTCATTTGTGCTCGAGGATATTAATTATGGTGAATAGATGCTCAGCGATCAAGTTACGGTGAACGCTGGATCTCGAATCCCAGGTGGTTCACACTTGGAATTGGGCATGGCTGACTGGTGACGACTAATAAAACAGGAATGAGCATTCCGGTCTCCCTGTCTTTGTAGGTACTCTAGTATATGTATATACGTTTTAGATCAGAGCTGGTGTGCATTCCGAGCCGATATGATGAAGAAGACAAGCGGTCCTTCGGGAAAGGCGAGGTGTACTCGTGAATTTTCGAGCTCGTGCCACCAACCCCATCCTCAGATGAAATGAAAACAAGAAAGTTAAATTGTCACATTAGACAAGTTGGCGCGACAGGACAGACAAAACATTTACGTGTGACGTCGGATGGTCCCAAAGTCTTGGTTGGTTTCTGAGTGAGAGGAAGGGGGGGCAGAGAAGGCGGAACAACTACGACACCCTTTCCTAGAGGGGGAGGGTGGATGGTTGATGAGTAAGATTCCGGGCGTCTGTATTAGTGGTTGTTGATGTGCGATTAGAAAAGGGGTCGGTCATTCGTTAACGTAGACCTTTGTAATGGGTACACCGGTCAACATACTAAAGTACCAAGCCTCGACAAATTTCTTCGCTGGCTTTATGTTAGCCTTGGGGACGACTTCAGTGTCATCCCTATTGAATCGGTGATCGTAGTCGAGTGCATGGGCAAAGACGAGGGACAGGGGATTTCGAGGGCGGATAGTTAGTTTGCGTTCGTTAGTACGGGTACCCAAGCGGCTACCCTTATGACCAACATACGCACAGGAGCAATTTGTACACGGGATGCGATAAGTTAGAATTGTTTGCTGCTCTTTGGGGATGTGATGCTTGAGTCGAGATAGTGCTACGCATAGTGAGGATGCCGATTTGTGCTAAACTTGAATACCCACGTGATTTAACTTCCGCGCGATTATTTCATAGGTTTCTCGAATATATGACAGGGAGTAGAATTTTCCTGCCACGATATCTCCGTTTTGGTTGTGGTCTTGTTGCTGTGCCTGATGATTGGTGCGAGCATACAAATATTTACCCAATATATGATTAGCTTTGCGCATAAAATTGAAGTAGATAAACTACGGTTCATAGATATTTTGGTAGATTTTGAATAATTCATATTGACCCAACCGTAAAAAACTCGGCGCCTCGGTGGCATTCAAACCCACGCAGTAAGGGGAACGCCCTAACCACTTGAGCTACGAGGCCCCGCCGGACGACGCGTGTTTAATCACATTTGGATCAAGTTACCCGCCCAGCCTACTGCAACATCTGGAATCCACTAAATCTCATACAGTAAATTGACCGCCCAATCAGGATTTCCTAAGTAATTCACCCGGAATCTGCCAACATATATATGAATTACGCGAGCTTGGTAGTCATCTGGTGGATTCTAAGGGAATAAATTAGGAAATCCTGCTTGGACAGTCAACTTAATGTATCAGATTTGGTGGATTCCAGACGTCACAGTAGGTTGGTCGGGTAACTTTACCCAAATGTGATTAAATACGCGTCGTCCGGTGGGGCCTCGTAGCTCAAGTGGTTACAGCGTTGGCTGAACTAAAGCCTTCCTCGTACTGTCGTGGGTTCGAATCCCACCGAGGCGCCGAGTTTTTCACGACTGTGTCAATATGAATTAACTACGGTGTCGAAATTAATGTGTATCTTAACGGCCAACTTGATTCCTAAGCAATAAAATACATTTTGCAAGTGTCTACCTTTGTATACAGTATATACGAACTGAAAACATCTGGGTCTCATGGGAGTTTAACGTTACTTTGCACTGGCGTTCACCGATATCAGTGACGATCCGGGACATTACGTAACTCCAACATCGCCTCGTGCAGTCAACCCATACTTTTAGCGTTGCTTCCTCGTATTTGCATCCGCCTGCTTGCAATTACTAGCATTCGATCAAACTGAACCCATATCCGTCCTGCCTTGACTCCCTGGAAATTGTCATTAAAGTCTTCGTAATTATGACCGGCGTTCATACCCAATCTCAATCTGTTCTCACTTCCAGCAGCAAAATCCAACGCTCCTGTTTCGTTCTGTCCTCAGGCCATATTTCTAAGCCTTCCTAGATGTTTGCTCAATATTGACGCCACCGTAGAAATAACGAAGGCAGGATTCTCAAACGGTAGAATTATACGTCCACCCGTTGTGGAAGGTTATATACAGTGCTTGATCCAACAGATGGAAGGTGTCGAAATTTACGAGTGATTGCCATAGAAGAAATAGTAAAGGAAATGTTGCGTTGTTTAGGAATACCAATTTTTCGGAAAAGTGCGAAATCCCGAAGACGTCAAAAATGATTTTAATTTAGTAGACTTCGCTTCAGAATTAGTGTAATTTCCGGTATGGCGGTTTGCCAACGGCATTCATTCTAAGTAGAGATTCCAAAGCATTTTCCTAAGGATTTGCGATATCCTTTAGGCTTTTGGATTAATTGAAATACGGTTCAATAAGATTTTTCTTGATTTCGCCGATAGGGACGTCATAGGGACAAATGCTTACATAAGGTCACATGCTGCGGAGCCGATCGGTGCCTAATAAATTTAAATACAATTGGTATATGATATCATAAACGTACCATTTCGTGTTAATAAAGAGAACTTCTATTCCTTGAAAGTAGTTTGTACTGCTCTTTTGTGCAGGTCTTCTCTGAGTCCTAGATCGGCCTTGAATCATCGCTGAATACTTTACGATTTGCAGTGTTTTTATCCGATCGCCCACAAAGACAGATTCTTTATTATGAGTCTGTTAAAACTTTAAAATAAGGTATTTTTGGAAGCATTTACCGAATAAGCGAGTGCTTGGGAGTTCCTTTTCATGTAGAAAGTCGTTCGGATCACATTTAAAGATTCACTCAAACAGGAATCCTCATCGTCGAATAAATTGACGTCTACGACGAGATTCATCGACGAATATGCCTTAGATCATTAGGACCCCTTTTTTTATAATAAGTTGCCTCTTTAAGGAATACTTTGATACTGCATTCTGTTGACGGATGTCTGCATACTTAGATTTTTTATAGCGTGAGGCTACGAAAAGTTTTACACTTAGTTGTTTCTTTCATTTTCCTAAACTAAACTATTACCTTTCTACCGCAAACGTATGGACATACCTTTCTGTTTATATTGTGACCACTTGCCCGCCTTTGACTCTTTTTTACGATTATGAATGCACGGCAGAGTGGACATATAAGTACTGATCCTTTGCTGAATCTGTTAATCTTTTGCTCGTTCTATTTCTGAATTAGGTATGCACAGAAGCTAGACTTTATAAAAGCAATGTTTCATATGTTCAAAACTGACTATTTGGTGGTGCTAATTTCTGTTACATCACGTAGAATTTTCCAAACGCGAAAACAATTTCTGTTCATTTAAACGAAGTATTGCCTGTGTGCGTTATTACTGCACTTCAAAGCACCAAGTCGCACAGATCTGCTAATATGACTTCAAAAATTCGATAACTCTCTGAAAATAACCTTTGTGTTAGAAAGTTTATTCCCACGGTTGGCATCGGACAAGAATTTGATTTTCAAGTCCGATAAACTCGGTTTATTAAAATTCACTAAAGTCAATTGCTCTCCGTGCAAAGAAAAACACGCTTAGATGCGCAACCAAAGTCTAGAACAGGTATTAGAATAGGAGATGGCCTGAGTATATGGCGATGTCCATTTCGCCCTAATTTATGGGCATTTAGTTTGGAAAAAATTACATGAACACAATTACCGCACAAAATGAGGTCATTTCTTTAAAGAGGCTGAGTGGGCAAGCAAAATGCACAGCGTTCAAAACGTCCGTAAATTCTCACATCCGTTTCTGTCATCGGGCCTTATGAGATAGGTAACGTACTGTATTTCCTGTGGCGATGCTCCACGTTGGCGGTACTTTTACAACCGCTTAAGCGAATCGACGCTTTGCACTTTTTTACCACCGATGTGCAAAACGCAGCAACGACTGCGGTATCCGCATAGTTATCGCTGCCCGACTGAGCTTAGTTAATGTTATCACACTGATCTAGAACCACTTCACTGTGCACATTTACGCTATGATTACCCAAGTTAGAGGCATTTTAGGAATATCAGGCACTGTCTTGCTTCCACAGTTTCAAGCTGCAACATGCAAGTGCTTGAAGACCTTTGTCTACTCTGCAGTGTTAACCTTGATGCAACTTACCTCAACATCACTAACCAATCACAGTCGATGACAGCTCCGGTGATATCTAATGCTTCCTTACGCCATCATAAACTCGACTTACAGTTTTGTCTGCTGATCTAGGGCAATGGTATTGTACGGTAGGTGGGCTAACTCATGAAATGTCAACTGAAATTCCAAAATGCGTTTTCGCTTCGAGAAGACTAATTAAGTAGGGTTGTAAAACAAATCATCCTACGGCACAATTCTATAATAATTCAGTTACCGCAGGATGCTGGATTTCGAAAGAATTTCTTCCCGGCTGTATGCAAAGACGATACGTCGTAAAAGATGACTACTTATGTAACATGCATTTTTTCGTTGACTTTCGATGTCCTTAATAAATCCTATGATATTTCATGGAAAACAGGCATACAAATACTCATTCGTTAACTCATTCGGAGGTACATTACGTGTTCATCCAATTTCATGCTCGAAGGAAGGGTATAGTTCGTTTTTCAAAAACTTTTGCAATTCCCTAATAATTTTAAACTTGACCTACTGTTACGCTTTCATTCAGGATTTCCAAACTACAAACCGTATATTTTCCGCGTACGGAAAGCCTTACATTTGTCTACGGTATTGAGAGGAGACTGTATGGGGTTCAAAAAATTTAGCTGTTGATTTGAGCCATATTGTATGTTTTACAGGCCACATTGGTAAATGCAGAAACGCAAGGCTTTAAAAACAGCCATTTCACGATGTTAAAAAATCTCACAATGTGAAACTTTTTAATACGAAATTATATCTTACCTTCGAGTAAAAGATTGGACGAAGACGTAATGTTCTGCCGAATGAGTTAAAGGATGAGTATTTTCGTGCAGTTTTCCATGAAATATAGCAGGATTCTTAAGGACATCGAAGGTCAATGAGAAAAATGCATGCTACTTAAATAGTCATTTTTTACAGAATATAGCCTTTGAATACAGCCGCAAAAAAGTTTATTCGAAAGGCAGCATCCTGCGGTAACTGAATTATATAGAATTGTGCTGTAGGATGATAAGTTTTACAACCCTTCTTAATTAGTCTCTTCGAAGCGAAAACGCATTTCGGAATTTCAGTTGACATTTCAGGAGTTTGTCCACCTACTGTATATTTTTATACCGTCCTTTAGCAAAATTCCATGCCAGGACGTTTTGTACATCGAACTAGGTTTAAACTCGTCAGTTGTATTATGGTGATAAATGGCTTAAGTGGATGTCACAAGGGGAAAACATGGACTACCTGAAGGCGCATCATTGTCATTTTCACTCATCGCACCGGAATTCTTCAAAATGTCGTTTAATGTTGCGTAAACATTGGCCGCCTACTTTAGGATGCGTGAAAAGCAAAGCGTTTCACGGAAATTCCGCTCTTTTCTTACAGGAAACCCTCTTAGAGACGTTTCTCATACAGAAATGGACAGGAAGCACCGTCCGGCGGAAATTTTTGTAAGTTATATGCCCGTTTATGATCCTGCCTCTCTACCGTATGACTCGACGGATTTATGTAGTTTATCTTGGAAACGTATGTAAATATTTGGGATGGGCACTTTGTCTTCACGCCTACGTATTTAGATTTAGTATAGCTTGCGCAAAAGTAAATGGCTATCATTTTGGGTAGTAGGACAAAAAACCACCTGCGAACTGTAATTTAAAAATCACTTATCAGGAGCCGAGTAGACTGGATACAAGAATAGGCAGCCTCTGTACTTCTAGTGGCCGTAGGATGAAAAATGCAGGTACCTGGATTCCAATCACGTTGGACGCCAAAACTCAGGTCGATAATGGTTTATCTGATATGAATTATGACGGAAACCCGACTAAGGTTGAAAGGTATCATTTTCCAATAAGTAGGACGGTGTAGAGCCTCATAGAGAATTGTGTAAGAAAACGCTAATTGCGTCACGCTATCATTGCGGGGAGTATGAATAAAAACTACCTGGGAACTTCCATCTAAAAATTGCGTACCATGTACCGATTAGACTGAATACAGGAATTGGCCTTAGAACGACAAATACATGTATCGGGGGCACCTGTTCCTTTGTTTTACCGCCAGTTGTACGCGCTTATCCAGTCAACAGAGACTTTGTAATGAAACCCGACAAATCGTGCGCCGAGTTAGGACATTGTTTCCGAGAAGAGAGAGAGAGAGAGGGTAAGGAAGAAAATGGTTTATTTGGAAACTTTAATTCTTGCACTAAGCATACACCTGTTGAAATCGTCAAAGCAAGTTCACGAATTAACAGATAACTTGGTGTGGTATTACTAGTGTGGTGGCGTATTTGATCACCGTTTTTGGATTACAATCTCGTTGCACGTAAGAAATCATGTCAATGATGGCATATCTGATAGTAGATATATTTTATGACAGAAATCCGGCTACAAATTTCGCAAAATGTAGTGCGGTGCAGATAGGGTGGGTAGAATCATGGAGAATTGTGAAAGAGGACGCTCGCCGATCGCGTCACAGGACATACTCGTTTTATTGTGCTTAGGGGTTAGATCTAGAGTCCTGTATGTAGTCCCACAGCGACTAACGACAAGATTAAGGGGAACTAGAGTGGCCATTTCTGGCTTTGATAGCCCTCATCAGCCGACCATACCCGATCCCAAGTGCTCTGCAACACCGAGGCTCGAACCTGCCTTTGGTTGATTAGGAGTCCAACGCTCCGGCGACTGAGCCACAGGCTCGTCCTGCGGTTCGCGATCAAATGCATCAACTATGGTGGAGTGCGTACTCCGATCGCCTCACGAGACTTACTCGTTCGTTGCTTTGTCATGTCATTCTTTGAGGGCCATCACCGCCCTGGAAGTGCAACACTGGTTTGCACGCAGCCCTGTCTACCGGATGGGGGACTTGCAAAGCGTCTCGCTTCCATTGACTGGACGCTGTGGGAGGAGACGGAGGTGATTTTGGGCGCAGTGACCAAGGATGTTGAAATAAAGACTGCGCCTGCCTCACACGTTCGGGTCGTAACCGCCCAGGAATCAGAGCTCAAGCAGACAGTACTAGGTCTTCCTTTGAAGAGTACTACCACAGAGATGCGAAGGATGTGGGCACCAAGGTGTAGCTTTCCTCGCTGGACTCGAAATAATTGCAGTTGTAGTAGAACCTGCTGATTTTCTTTCTTGCTGTAGGTACCCTGGCATTAATGAGCAGATGATAAGTTTGTCGCCAAAGCAAATTGACGATTCATAATTCCACCTGAATAGCGTTTCTTACCAGGTAGATCTGAACCTTTGGTAAACGGTCGTCCATAGTAAATCCGGATTTGTTCTGTTGGTTTGACATTGCGGGGATTTCAGTTTTTCGGTGAGTTGTGTTCCCGTCAATGGATTATTGTAGCATTCGATGGACGGACAATCGGAAGCGGTAAGGAAAGGTTTCAATAGTAGTGAAAATGCGATTCCCTAGTGGCATATCAAAAGAAAAGGAGGCGTTCACCGGGAGAAGTGTATTGGAGGTCTGGCGTTTCGAGTAGTCGTTTCTTCTACCCAATTTTCAGAGACCGGGGAGTCATGCACCCAGCTTTCCTTATATGGCGCACTTTGTTTGATGCCTGGCCCGCCAATGCCGCCTGTATGACAGCATCCGACCCGCATGTCATCGTGACCTGAATCCCGCCCATCTTCGTCGGCCGCGGCGATAGTTAACGGCCCCGCTTGTCCGGCGCCGTGACTGTCCCCCGTCAAGAATGTCCGTAAAACCACATAGGGGGAGGCAAGTTGATGTGGCGTTTGACAGAGCAGTCGATAGACATCCAGGCTTCTTACACCTGCCTTACCGTATGATCATCACCTCGGCCCACAATTTCAATGGCGTCAAAGTTGAAGACATTTCCCATTTTGGCGGCATGGGTTGCTATCTACGACTTTGGGTCCAACCTTCGCACGGCCAACTTATGTTCGTGCATGCGCGTTTGCAGCCGTCGGCTGGTTTCTCCAACGTGGTTGCACATCCCTCGGCTGCCCTCACGTCGGTGGACAACGGCTGATATCTCCTGCTTAGGGATCGGGTATTTTGGCCGCATCACTTGCCGACGGATTGTTGAGTCGGGCCTGTGGGCAACGCCAATTCCGAGTGTCGCGAGGGATCTAGCCACGGCTTCGACAACCCCTTTAATGTCCGGAATGCTCGGCTACGAGTTTGGCTGACTGTGCTCTTCAGTCCGTTTCTTTGACTGCCTTCGGCTGCGTTCAACGAATGTTCGCGGATAGCGGTTGGCTCTGAAGAGTTCTCGGAGGAGCCTCATCTCGTCCAGTTTAACGACTGGAGTGCTGCAAGAAGTTTGTTTGCGTACTTGCTGGCTGAGTCGATATTCTCTAATTTACAAGACCAGGCTTTTGCACACAGTTCCTCTTTGCGGAGGGCATAAGTGTGAACCCTGTTGAACACTTCAAGTGCATTGGTGTTTTCTCCACCCACCGCTCAATTTATCGTACTGACACCTCGGTGTAACACGCCCCCAAAATCGTAGACCTCGCCTCTGCAACGCCTGACATCAAGTAGTGCTACACGAATGTACAAGAGAGACTGAAATGGCTGTTTCTACGTTATCTCTCCTAGTCATTCAGTCAGGTCCGATGATCTTAGGTCTGCAAGGCAACCGTCGCTTGCCCCACAGAATGGGCACACCATCGGTGACTTACGCATGACGTACTTTCTGGGGTTATGCAGGCTTGCACCGCATCGAACGCACTCACTTTTCTACGGCCTAGCTTATTCCGACATGGAGCGACCGGAGCTGATCGAGGGCGCAGCGACTGATAAAATTAAACCGCCTGTCTACACGTGCTAAACACGAGCTTGTCTTAACTGCATGTACTTGGCTTCCTTAAGGACGGATAGAATCTCGTACGAATGAGGGCACCCTAAAGCCGAGTTCAGGAGGAGCCACTGCGGCTTGACTTTCTGTCTTGGGAAAGACCGAGTCATCCTGTCAGTTGGTAGTCTTCCACGCCATGGTTCTTGGTGCGTCGTCGTGAGAGGTGCAAGCGCGTCAGCTTTTGAAGCACTGCCCCGAGGATGGACTCTCCAGTGTCGACCTCGCGCCCCCTCCTATGCACCATCCGACTCTCCGAGTCTGTCAGCGAACGGGGTTTGACTTGAACGCCTACTTCTAATGCGTCCTATCGCACGCAGGTGTAGCAGTAGCTAGGACCTTATACGGACTCAGCGCGGTCTGAAATACGCGCTGTCAGCAGTCAGTCTAAGCTGTGTTGCAGAACTGCAAACCAATGGTACAGCCCATTGTGGAAACCAGTGATAACGAATCTCGCACGGATTCGGAAGACGGAGGCGCCTCGAGCTTATTTTTACTAGGACGAAAATTTTCTTCAGACTCAGATCACTTCACTTTAAGAACAGGTAAAGTATTGCGATTAAGGCTTCTTTTCCGCCTGCGGCATGAGGACGAAAATAGTACCTGCAATGCAGCCCCCCAGGGGATCCCGCCACTTACTTTAACCGCGCGCATTCTCTACTTTTCACACCCTGCCTTTAAGCAGGCTCCTCTTACCTAAAAAAGACTAGTCTCCGAGCGTCTCTTCGCCTGAATTTTACTGCCGTCACAGTCAGCCTCTGCACCCCTGCACTTTGTTTTGGTTGCTGTGGGAAACCGTCTTATTGCTATTCAGATGTTGGCAACAAGGGTGGATCGATCGTTAAAACCGCCTCATTTTTCATGTCCAAGTGTCGGAGTTCATGTTTGGGCCCGTGTCGGAGGGAGTTTTCAAAAAAATTTAAAGCGAGCCGTCTAAATTTATCCTGTCTCCGCGTGGCAGACGCGAGGTCGTAAGGCTTACCGACGGGAGACACGTTCTGGCATGCATCAGAATGACGGCTATAGCAACGAAGTACATATGCAGGCATAGCTCGCCGACTGCACGCGCGAGACTCACGATGCTCAAAGAATTACTGAATGCGAGCTACCTGGTTAGTTTGGCTTGTGTCGGCTTCCTAATCGGAATTGCTTCAGCAGCAATAGAGCCTCCCAAATGTCCGTTCACATTCCTATAATTGCAAAAAGCAGTTTCGAAAACTGACTGCACACGTTCATTTAATTCAGTAGTTGACGGGTTAAACATTTGGGCGTTCAGAAGCATACATGCTCTCCCGCAATTGCGGCGAGAAGAGGGTTAACTAGCGATTAGCTTTTATTTTTCCGAGCCTTCGTGTTAGCACAGAAGCCCACCGTAAGAGATAAGAGTAACAACGGAACATTAAGCAATCAACGATAAGTTCCACATGTTTAAGTTTAGCTGCATAATGCTCCTTATGTGGACGCCAGATCTATTGACAGAGTACTCGTTCAAGGCCCAGGCTACAATCAATTCCCGGTTTCTCTGCATACTTTTTTCATCGAGACCTGAGTGATCACTTGCCGACTTGATTCAAAGCTATGGTTTAGTTTCTTACTAGTTAGTCGTAAGTAAGTGCGATTGCATCTAAATGGAAGGATTTAGTTGCAACTGAAAATGTGGCTGTGTTGGAGCTGCTTATGTCCTTCGATGGCCGTTCGGCCCCAAGTGATTCTTTGGCCAATGTTGTACCCTAATCATATTCCTACTTTACGGGCTTAAGTAACAATGCTATTTATTATTTTGGTTGTCCGTGTGAATACGTCAACTTGGTTTCTGCAGTTTGACAGAGCCTCAAGTTCACTCTCACTTGATGTCCCAGCTACAAAACTCTCGCCGTCCCGGATAAAAATCGTTCATCCAAGCAAATAAATCGGTCTCCATAAGATAGCAGCCACAAGCTGTTATAAATTTGGGCGCCGTTTGTTCACACGCTTTGTCTGGAAAACAGACGAGGGGAACAGCCGTGTTGCGGTCATCAGGGTCGATCTCATCTGTCCTCGCCCTCACAATCGTCTCATGTAGTGGGGAGGAGGCGCGCAAAGGTATCGACAATTGGGAATCCGTTCTCCGCCGGCGATTTGTTATTGCTCAACCTCTGCATTTAATCGGCGACTGCGTTCCATGAAGGCGGACTATACGGCACTGCCTAGGCTGGGGCCGCATAAAACTCATCTTGGCCAAGTTTCTGTCAATAAAGCCTAAATCCACATCACGAGCAGTGTCGCTCCCTGCGGCAGGCATGCCAATGACTTTGCGAATACATTAATGAAGTCAAAGTATTCCCAAGGTACGACGTCTGCTTCATGAAGGTCGCCCTTCAGCCCAATGGCCTTTGCCATCGTACCCACTCAACTCCACCGGCGTTCCGCAGAGTCGGCGGAGAGAATCCTCGTTGTGGAGCACTGTTTGTGCTGTCAGAAGAAATGAGTGTAGGATTTCTGGATCGATCTGATCGCTACAGCACCGTCGAGTGAATCCGAGCATTCTCCTAGCAACCTCAAAACTCAAAACTTTAACGACGGTTATTTGTTAATTTTTGCAGAGCGCGGCCGGAATTCTGCGCTCAGGAACTCGATTGCGTTGGATTGTCGTAACTTTGAGCACTAACACGCTTTGTTAGAGCGCAAACGGCGGTACCGGTAACGACAAAATCCATCACCTGCTGTCATAAATCCAACCGAGGAACATTGACCTGAGTAGAATGTAGTCAACCCGGCCGCCCGTACACTGTCATTGTTTGAGTCCTAGACTAGCAGGAGTCTGCAGCGATGCTAGAGGCACGTGCTCGTGAATGCCAGCCCGTTCTAGGCTGCAAAGCTCAATATCCTTCCATCATTACTGCTTCGAGAATCAGACACAAAGCAGCCAACTCGGTGGATGCTGGAAGTGTTGTCTGCATGCTTAACTTCTGCAACACTCAGCAAATCGCAACAAAGGACTTTTCCGACCAGTTTTGTGGACACAGATGGGGAGCTTCTCAGTGGAGCTTGCTCAACTGACAGTCACACGATGTTTGCCAGAAAGTCATATATGCATCCGTAACGAGGGGCAAAAAAGATATTGACCACTGGAATCTGGATTTTCCGGAAACCCGAGTCAGGAATTTAAATTCAATCAAAGTTGTATTTTTGAAGACTGCGCGCTGTCAGTTTTTGTGGTCCCTGAAGGAGCGAACGTTTACACATCCAATACTAAATGTCGGTTTTTAATTTAGTGAACCATCTCGCACTACAGGGCAGGGGAGTCAGAACGTTTCACTTCACTCAGTCGTCGTAGCATAGATAGTGATGATATTTTCGGATAGATGGCCCAGACATAAGAGAACCCTAATAGCAAAAAGAACTCTGCGCGAGCTGGCACAGAGCTCATTTCACGAGGTGTGCGAGCTCTGTTGGCAGTCTGATATGGTCATTGATCCGAGATTGCTCCGAGCTCCATATACCGAGCCCGAAACGAGTTCCAAAAACGGGCTTACAAGCTCGTTCCGAACACGAGTCGAGCTCGGATAAACGAGCTTCCCTCTTTATTTAACCAGAAATCCCCCTCCATCGTACCGTCCTCCGCCCTTAATGGTATGCCCACCAAGACCCCTTAAGGGAATCAAAGTAAAAAATTTCAGTAGAAACAATAGTTTATTAGTTAAAAAAGATATAAAATGGCGAGAGGTTGTTATAATGGGCTGGTGTATCTCGCGCGAAAACGTGGATTTTCATATAATAATTACCATTTAGGCATTTACTGTGAATCGTTTCTAATTCTAGGAACCATACACATTTTACTCAGGACTGCAATGAATGACTAGGACGGTTATTAGGGAAAGCCTACACATCCTAACGTGTAGCTTATTCTGAAATGGTACTACCCAGTTGGACGGGCAGTTGCCATGCTTTAATGTTGCCATAAAATAACCGCGGAATAACCACGTAATATGCATGGGCTACTAGCATGCACTTAGTAGTATACACCTGTTGCGCTATAGGTATATCGCCCTTAGGGGATGAGATGGTGTGTCCCAGTTGGACGAGCAATTACCATGCTTTTATCCTGCTGCGAAATAGGTATGAAATAACATCAGCAGAGGGCGCCACCTTCATCTGGACCTTCAAGCGCTGGAGCTCGGATCCGAAGGCTGCGTCGACCGTGGCGACTGGCGACATTGTCCACATCTACTCCATCGCCGTTAACAACACCCGAGGGACCGGTGCACTGGACTGCAAGAAGTGTCCTCTGGGTGTCGATGGGCTCCGGTAAGTTGTCAGCTCGGAGGATCATAAAAACTGCCGAATTTTTGAGATATAATTCAGACTACTTCCAGAATCCTAATTTAGCCGCAGCGGCCTGTCTCATCCAATTTTAAAAGAATTTTTTAAAATGCTTTTTGGTAGGACTGAATTACAGTAGATGTGCTAACTCATGAAATATCAAGCCAAATTTCGAAATGCGTTCTAGTTTCGAAGAGATAAATTAAGTAGTGTTGTAAAACTAATCATGATGCAGCATAAATCTATAATAATCCAGTTACCTCAGGGTGTCGGCTTTCGAAAGAACTTATTTTCGGCTGCATGCAAGATCTATACTCTGCAAAAAATGACTCCTTAAGTATTATGCAATTTTCTCAATGATTTTCGATGCCCATGAAAATTCAATCATATCTCATGGAAAAAATGCGAAAAAATATTCATTTTTTACTTATTCGGCAGAAAATCACGTTTTCTTCCAATTTCATACTTAAAAGAAGAGTATAATTCGGTTTTAAAGAAGTTTCTAATTGTGGGATTTTTTAATACCGTTAAATGGCCGTTTATGAAACGTCATGTACCTGCATTTACGAATGTGGCTTGTAAAGTTAACAATATTGCTCAAATCCACTGCTTAATTTTATGAACCTCATATGGTCACCTCTTAACATCGTAGAGAAATGCATGGTTGTCCGTACACCGAAAATATACAGCTTGTAGTTTTGAAACCCTGAATGCAAGTGTAACAGCAGGTCGGGTTCAAAATTATTCGGAAATAAAAAAAAATTTAAAAACCCAATTATACTCTTCTTTTGAGCATGAAATTGGAAGAAGACGTGATTTTCTGCCGAATAAGTAAAAGAATGAATATTTTTATTCGCGTTTTCCATGAAGTATTATTGAATTTTCAAGGGCATCGAAAATCAATGAGAAAATTGCATGCTACTTAAGTAGTCATTTTTTGCAGACTATAGACCTTGCACGCAGCCGAAAATAAGTTCTTTCGAAAGCCGACAACCAGAGGTAACTGGATCATTATAGATTTATGCTGCATCCTGATTCGTTTTACAACACTATTTAATTTATCTTTTCGAAACGAGAACGCATTTCGAAATTTCGGTTGACATTTCATGAGTTAGCACACCTACTGTATATGACCCCCTGAAACAGGGCATGATACAAGGAGCGCCTGTAATATGGGTGGCTTTAAGCCAACTTCCAGTGAACTTGGGGTTAGTTTCAAGGTTAAAGTTAGGGCTAGGTTACGGACCAGGTTTAGGTCTAGATTTAAAGTTAACGGTAAGTCTAAAGCAAGTTTAGGGCTAGGGTTAACAGCAGAGTTAAAGTTTAGGGCAGGGTGGCGGTCAAGATTTGGGGAACGATTTGGTTATGATACGGGAATATGTTGTTCATTCCGGAATTACGCGCATGCCCAAGTTTATTACTTGGGCGGGGCGTACATATCCCATATACTGTCAAAGTGTCCACATACGCCACATACGTTTTTTGGATTAAAAAGCATTACCTGGGCGTGGCTGTAATGCTGATTATCGTGCAGCATAGTCGCGAGATATTTCAGTGACACCGGGATTCCGGCCTTTGTATGGGCTTCTTTCCAATCACTCGCGAAAATCACACTCAGTATAAAAAGGAATACTTATGTAGGAAGAATTTTACCGAGTGCTTTTCGAGTCCCTTTGAATTTGAAAATATTTTGCAGAAAAGCACTCACAAAAATATAATTTTTTGGCCTCAGTTTGTAGTAAATTTCGTCTCCAGTTTTCTACTGAAAGAAAAGCCCTCTGCCAATTTTCAATAATCGAGACTTACTGTTATACTTTCGGTTAAGCTTTCGAAAATACAAGTCGCGCACTTTAAGCTTTAAAAAAATCTCACAATTCTTATTGTTGTGAAGAAGCATTTTCAAATTTTCGCAATGGATGTGGGCCTTGTTTTATACTTCATAAAGTGTATAAATGAACTAACAGGTGCGATGTCCTTTAAATTCGCCTTTCATGATCCTAAAAAGCCTCATACTTGTAATGTTAACTAGAATAATATCCGTTCATTGACTATAAAATATGAAGGAGATGCGCTGTACTCCAAACGAATTTAATATAGGATATTTCTTACGTTTTTTTCTTGTGATTTATGTTTAGATTTATAAGGATGCCAAAAATCAGAGCGAAATATTAATGCTACCTACGTAGTCGTTTTTACATAGTTTGGTCCAAGAAGGCGACCGGAGAGATATGCGTTTAAAAACCGGCATGCAGGCGTGGCGGTCCGATAATCAGCATTACCACCCCCAGCTGAGTGATACCTTCTAATCGCGGACACATGTAAAAATGTCGGCTCATCCAGGGAATAAGTAGGGTTCATCAAGGAAAGTTTCCAATTCACCGTCACACTACATGAAGCAGCTGCGAGAGTTAGGGATCATCAGTGAGTCACCCAGCATTGCTCGTGTACTTTCAGGTACGTACTCCGGTTTTCCTATGCTCCTCTTTTTAATTTTATCGAAAATCAATACGATAACTTGGAGTAAATCCTTCGGAGCGAACCTCTCTAGGTTAGGCCCGAAAGTTAATATGAATACTTGAGCTGGAATCCATCAGTTACTGCGGAATAGCCGTGTACTAGTCACAAGTTGTCAACAGGCAGCCAACAGTCTACACACAATTGGTGATTGACCAGACTTAAGCTCACTGAACCGAAATTGTTCCTCCACGTCCGTAAAAAGAGAAGACCTGCCGTAAGTCGGCGCAAAACGCCCTTTCAAACTTCCCGTCATTCCACCGTGATTATCTTTTCAATCCCCGTGTGCCTGGACAAAGGATCAATTATCCCCCACGATTACATTCCTATAGAATTCCTACTTATTTGATTTAAGTAGGCGTACGGGATCATACATCTGGGATGCCTGCACGGACCAAATGGGTGGCTGAAAATAAGGAAATTAACGGAAGCGTCCAGATAAGGCATAAACAGAAGCTACAGGCCTCAATTTTCATGGCCTTAAACTGCTAATTGGAATTATAGCAGGGAATAGGAGAAGGGCGAATTTCCGTGACATTGCTAACGGCGTGGATGAGAAGGAACAATGGACGACTTCTCATGATCTGGTTAGTGGCTGGTAGAAAACAAACGAGCGACCGTTCACTGGATTAGAAAGGAATCTAGGGGACAGAGCTAATTCAATGGACAACATGGTCCCCAAGGGTATAGTACGCTCTTCCGACTTTGTCGGCAACAGGGCTCATGGCCTACAGTTTGAAGGCATTCATTAGATTATCATCCACTGACAGAAAGGAATATCAAGCTACCTAAATCAAATCAGTAGTCACTATATATGAATTTAGTTCTACTGGGGCCACCCCTACTACAATGACCTAAGTTGCTGCTTTGGTGTCTCTGCATAGGTGCAAGCCCTGCGGCCAGGGCTTTTTCTTCGCTCTGGTGAGGAACTCATCAACAAATCTTACGGTCCCCGCCTGTGCGCCCTGTCCAAACGGGTCCATTGTCATTAGCGATGCCACTTCCGCCATGACTGTGGAACAGGCCTGCAAGCCCTGTCCTCCCGGCACTCGACCCGGTTCCGCATCCTTCTGTGTGACGGATTTAAACCCTGTTTCTCCCAAAGGCCAGTCGTACAAGTTAAAAAACCTCATGACGTGAGTGACTGCTAGTTGTTTCATTTTTTAAATCACTAGATTGTGCGGGGGTGGGGATTAATTTACGGGAAATTACTCAACCAAATCAAAAGAACTGTATGGGCCTCTAGACATTCGTTTTAATCCTAAACAAAACTTTATTTTCTGTCACAAAATCAAGAGGCATGCACTGGAAGGGGCCCTTTTTCAGGTTTGGCGTTTCGATTAGTGATTTCGTGTATCATTCTTCAGAGATTTGTGATTCCCATATGAAGAGCTCTCATTATATGGCTATTTTCCTTAGTTCGTACGTCACCAATGCAAACCGTAAGAGTGAATCAGACCCGGTTCCACCATTAACTATGTCGTTCCTTACCCCCTCATCATGGACCGTAGCGATGATTGCCGGTCCCGATTACTTCAAGCCTTCAATGTTTCCTGTCGAGTTAGTTGGCAAAACCAGATAGGGGGAGATAGGCTTTATGCAACAGTTGACTGAGTAATTGGTGGAAGTCCAGGCTTAGTGCATCTGTTTAATTTGGAGGTATATATAATGATATTTATTTACTTACTTGACACTTGATACGGCTGCGGTCATGACCGATCTAGCCAGCCTCGATGATGTCACGAGTACCGAAGATCCGAGAAACACCTCCATGTCTTGACGAACTGTATCCAGCCAGGTTTTGAACTGACCTCCTCTTCGACACCACCAGTGGGGTAACGGTGCCAGATCGAGGGCAGTAACACTGAGCTCCTGAGGTGGACCACGGAGAACATACCCGAACCACCTCAGTCGTCTTTCTTGGATGGCCTGATTTATCCTAGCGATGTTGTCGCAGCGAGCGCGGACTGTCTCATTTGAGACGAAGTCGGTGAAATTCACTGGACGAATGGTTCTCAAGCAGTGGTGATCAAATACCTCCAGTGTTCCTTCGTCCTCCACGCGCAAAGCCCAGCATTCACAACCGAATAGAAGGACAGACCGGACAGATGAATGATGCAAGCGAACCTTATTGGCGATGGAGAGGTTGCGTCGGATGCAAAGACGTTTATGTAGGCTTGAGAAAACCTGGTGGGCGGAATCAATTCGGGAGAGAATGCCATGTTTACTCTGTCCATTAGACAGCAGCCTCGCCCCGAGGTATTTAAAACTATCTACTTCTTGACAGCGATCAATCCCGAGGGGTGCCCTCTCCTGATCAGGGATGCAGCTTGAAAACTCTTTAGTCTTCCCGGGCTTAGATAACTGCAGATACCGACGTAGCGCACGACTAGATTCCCACGCAAAACGAAGCCAGCATATTCCGTAGAGCAACCTAGCCGGTTAACTGCCCTCCATCGTTAATTGTCCGGCTGTGTGTATTCACGTTGACTTTCAATGTCCGCAAAAGTCAGTCCTCGTAGCTCACAGCTCACCAGCTCCTTAAACGTTCAACTTCGCAACTTCCAAAACTGACTTTAGCAAGTTGGCATTTGGCTATTTTAATAATTGACTGGAGACCTTTCCTTAACGGCTGAACCATTCTAATTTGTGCCGTTGTACCGAGCCCGGCAATTTCAAGTCAACCCCTGCCAGTCCACACTTCACACTCTTACCTGTCCTGGTGTTGCTCGTTAATGGGATGAGTCATCCTTTATGGGAATTCAGGAACAGCCCGGCATGTCAAACAACTGAGTAAATTATAATGATCAAGCGTGAACTGACTGCGTAGGTGGGCCCCTCAGCTTCACTGCGAAGGGCAAAGTGAGCTTCCTCATTTGTCCCGATGCGACGAAAGATGTGGGTGCCGAGTCTCAAAGTCAGCACCTTTTCCCACCGATCGAAACAGCCGTCTCTGTGTGTCTTTAAATCCTTTTCGTGTGCGCTCGCGGGTTAGTATGCCTAGGTTTGCCTGTTCTCACCCTTTATTCTCCTTTCCTTCCTAAAACAGTGGTCACTGGCCAATCATTTATCCTTTTATTTTTTGCTTTTAATAGTGAGACTAGTGTGAAAGGCGCTCGTCTATTCACCTCGCAAGGAAACGCGTACATTCACAACTTCAAGTTTAACTTGAATACCGGCGACATGCGCAATCGGGTTCATTGCATCAATGACGATAACCCCTACGTGAGTTTGAGTTTACTAGCATAGATCCCGCTAATTTGATTTATATTTCTGCATGCATACACATACTTTTATGGTAAAGGTATTATACCGTACTTCCGACATAGATACTTGCTAAAAGCTCAGACACGTTTTCGCCGATATTCTGCCGCTGCGTGACACAACTGCGAGGGGTTCGGCTCTTCAGTGGGACCCCCAGCGTTCTCTAGCGGTTTCTGGTATATGAACTCCAGAGAATAATCAGGTGAATAATTTCAGAAATTAATCAGTGCAGGACTTGGAGTTTAATCTCCGGGACATGACTTTTTAGGGTCAGAACCGAAATTTCAATGAACATTTGAGTCGAAGACAATCAACTACTGTGGAATAACCACGTAATGCCCATTCTACAAACAAGTAATACTACGAGTAGTATGAATTCCATATGGTAAAGGTATTATACCGTACTCCCGACATAGATACTTGCTAAAAGCCCAGACACGTGTTTCGCCGATATTCTGCCGCAGCGTGACACATACTTTTATATACAAAAACTCAATATAAAACACCTTGTTGGTCTCCTGAAGCACTGCTTCGAAACCTTTTTGCCTTCAATAGAGTTATGTACGAACAAGTCAATGGCACACTGATGGGGTCGCCGTTATCCATCTTGATTGCTGAGGCACCGCTTTTTGCCTTATTTAATTTCCGAGAAAATTAATGCGCGAATTTGAAGTAAATCTTTCGAAACAGGCCTTTTCAGGCACGCACCAAATTTTGATATGAATATTTGAGCTGAAATCCATCAGCTAGTGCGGAATAACCGCGGGATGTTTATAAACCACTAACAGGCCGCCAGTAGTATAGGATTGTGCAATTATTTACCGTATCAATAATATAAGTATTAGCTAATGCCTGTGTTGTTAGTACGGTAAATAATTGCACTGGTTTTTGACCACTATCGACCACGATTGTGGGTAAGGTATGTAAATGGCACATTTGGCATCATCAATCGGGACAGGATTGGGAAATTCACGCAACATCTAAACTCGATCTTTCCATATATTCGGTTCACGATGAAAAAAAAGATTGCCAGTTGCCGTTTCTCGACGTACTATTCCACAGAAAAGGCGATGGGGAACTGAAAACAAGGGTTTACCGGAAGGCGACAAATCCCTCTCGTACTTGAAGAAGAAGACACGATCGCCGGACAAGAGCTTTATTAGCCTGACGTTTCGGATTCCTGCTAGAACCCATTATCAGAGCCAAAGCAGATAAGGGTGGTTCATGCATAAGTTAGCAGCCATCCCCTTACACGCAAACACAACTGAATGAGAACACTTGACCGGCGTGTAGAAACCCATTGCAGCTAACCAGCCGACAAGAAGACCGAGGTCCAGTTCCTGCGGGAACTCCCCAAAGTGCACAGCTGCCCTGAGGATTTTGTCGAAAAGTATAGACGAGTAACCCGGGGAAGAAAACCCAAGAGACAATTAAAATGATGGCTCGCAGGGCTGTACATAGCTGGTGTGTAAGAAGAATTCACTGAACTGATCAGTCAGTTTGGGATTAGCGCCGCTCACGGACTTGAAGCAACAATCCGCAAGCAACTCATGCACCCTAAGGACCCGATTCCCAGCAGTAAGAAATCGGGGTTCATTTACCAGATAGACTGCAGTTGTGGTCAAGCCAATTATGTTAGTGAAACCGGCAAATAGTTTCGCACGAAATTGCACGAACACTGGTCGGCTCTGGGAGGGAAGGATAAACTCTCCTTGGTAGCCACTCACGCCTCGTCGCCAGGGCACGCCTTTGACTTTTCAGACTTTCGACTCTGGGTATGTGAGAATATTGGGCCACTCGGACGATCGAGTTGCGCGCTTGCTGCAGGGAGCGTAGCAGTCAACTAAGGACTTGATCATTCGACATATCGATTTGCCAATCGTTCATCACACAGTGCGTGAACAAATCAGCAGCGCAGCTGGAAGTCATCCCCGGCAGAGGTGAGCTAAAAATGCAATGAGTTGTATAGTTTTTTTCGTTCCTTGATGATGGGCTCGCGCGAGAGCTCGAAACGTAGGATAAGTAAACAATTGATCTCAGCGATCGCCCTTCCGTCTTCTTATGCTCAATTAGCCGGGCCGCGCGTATTCTCTATTATTCTGAATACATGTTTATAAGTATGTATCATATGTATGGCATTTGGTAGCAAATTTCGTCTTTAAACTTCATACTTGAAGGCGAGCGTACTCAGAGCGCCTCAATAATCACGCCCCAGTCCCGTTTTTGAGGAGAGTCGAAAAGACATCTGCAGGAGTCTCGTATTTTGAACGAAAGCCTGGTGGCGGTCAGACCTCCAACGCGCGGCTGAATCTGGGCCTGCGATCGCATCCGTTCGCTCGAGTGATGCGGAGTGAATGAATAAGTTTCGCATAAGATACCCCTCCAACAGGCCACGCGGTAGATGTGCTGGACCAACGTGGAGACTAGATCGGAGTCTGGCAGGCGTTAGTGGGAATGTGCACCCATAAGAAACGTCAACATTGGGGTCTGGTGGTCTGCCAAGGTGTAGGCTCAAGTCGCGCCAACTGGTGTCTGGGCAGCCCCACTTTTGTCGTGTTGTTTAAAATCCTGTTCAGTGTGTACTGCAGGCCAGGAGGTGTGGTGATACGCCTAGGTGCGGGTTTTCGCCGTGCCTCCTACCTGCGTTCTCTCCCACCTCCGGTCTTCAGGAGGAACAAGAAGTGCAGTGGGTGCTGTACAAGTCTGCTGTCACCACAAACTAATTCACGCACAGGTTGCCATCCCCGCTCTCACACTGCAGTGGAAATTGTCGGCAACGACGGTCGAACTGCTGTCGTGTGAGAGTCAGCTAATGTCATCATGGTAAGCTGACTGCGTAGTTGGGGAGTTTGTTGGTGCCGTCGATTGGCTGCCCTCGAGGTTGCGTGTGCGGATACTCCGGCCGCCCGGGACCCGTAATCGCACGATTCCTTGGATGGTGTATTTGTCAGGATCGAAGGCTTGATGTGTCGCACCTTTTTTTATCAGTTAATCAGCCTTTAGGTCTCAAAGAAACGTCAAAAATGCGCGTTGAAGCATGGTGTGATCTTGTTTTTCGACGTTCCAGTTGAAAAGTAAAAAGATCGGAATAAATTAATAAAGCTCTTTAACGAGGCGCTGCCGAATTTAAGCCCATCGAGCTCATCGTCCTAATACCATAGGTAGGAGTTAACTGAAGTTTTCTAAAGTGCATGACCTTCCAAACATTCCTTTTGTGGATGTCGCGAGATTTGTTCGAAATGATGGTTAAAAATCTAAAGAATATGTTCGGGTCATAATAAAAGATAGTGATCGCGCCCATGAGAAGGCTGTTTTGGCTCAGATGAGGCTGATAAAAAGTGTGAAACAAAAAATCGTCCATTAATTTAGCTCCCCTTCCTGGATTGGATTATTTTCTATACAGCATATCGTCTTTCGATTAAGCCTAATGCCGTCCAAATGTAGAAATCTCATAAGCACCCGCCTATGAAGCTTTAAACATTCTTTTGCCATGAAAAGGAAGATTTGTAGGCAATTGCTGGATTTCTGTTGCCAAAGGAACCTTTTTCCCTTCATTTCTGCGTGTTCATTCGGGTATTTCGTGAAAATATTTACGTTATCACACTGCAAGTAAAGTTTCTTTTGTCATTTTAGCGGAATGTGACATCATGGGTGTGCAAAGAGACACTCATTCCAAAACCGCACAGCGGTAAGGAAAATGAAACCTTCCTTCGAATATCTCCACTCAGGTTAGTGAAGATCTTCGAGTAATTTAAATTCGGTCAGGGCACAAATGAGGATTATCTATATTGGGCTGTGTGGATGATGGGTATTAGGCACGAAACTGTTTCCTACTTCTCCGCACCCTCTCTCTATCCATCTAGTTGTTTCCTACACGAAAAATTAGGGCTTCCTATTCCCCAAAGTATGCTTCTACGGTTTGAGACTCCTGCGAGCATACGCAATCCTTCCGGTGTTAATAGTTGCTTTAAGATTACTGCTGCGAAATAAATCATTCAAATTGGAAATTCGGTGTAATTTGGCGATAGCTATGCACGATGCAGGCACACATAAACAATCAGTTTATTATAGTACGTACTTGTTATAAGTAGGCATTATTTTTAAAGTCAAATAAAGATAACAGTTGTATCGAGTTACCTGGAGCCGTCTGGCGGCCTGTGAATTTCTAATTTGCTATACTCACAAGGCAACTATAATGAATTTTTTGTTAAGTTATCATGGGATTCATATTTCCCTAGTCAGCAACATAAAACAACTATCACTTGACACAAACGGTCGCATAAACTGATTATCCGATTGTCGTCAAATCCCCTTATCTTTTCCTACATTCACTTCCCCCACCTAATGGTAATTTGCGTCAGGCGTGCAAATGCCGTTGTATATTTTCAAATAATACATAAATAGTGGCTTGCTCTCTTCCGAAATCTTAGCTTTCATGTTACGAAGAATATAAAGATGCGCAGGAGTGTTTGAAAACAAAATAACATCTGCTACGCACTGCATGTAAGGCCAAGAACGCATGCCAACTTCTCTAAGCAAAGTCGTTAGCAACTTTTTGGATTGAAGCTTACCTTTTTGCGTATGTTTTCTCAAAACTATACTTGAGTTGTAAATACATCGAAAATCAATTGGAAAAACTCATGCTGCTTAAGAAGTCATTTTTACAGAATCTAGTTTTTACAAGCTCGCGCAAAAGCCGGAACTCTGCCATGGCTAAAATATCTTGTGATTACGCTGTGATTTACTTAGTTTTACGGCCCTACTTTGGCAGTCTTCTTTAATCGAAGATACATTTCAGAATTTCGGTAGGCATTTCATGACATGGTGCATCTACTATAGTCTTCTGTGTCGCGTTCTCCACCTATTTTGTCACCTTTCATCACATCGATAAGGCGGACTGCGACCTTACAAATTAGGGCAAAAAGCAGAGGTCTGATCCGCCAATTCGGACATTTTACGAGCACCCATTTGCTCGTTATTTGCGGACGGATCTCTTCACAGATGAGTGAAGGATTTGCATGTAGGCAAAATAGGACACATTACGCAATCGGAAGGCAGCCAATCATATTCACTCGCTGTGCAGTACACCGTATTCGCATACAAGCAACCATCTCATCCCCACGCCCCCAACCTTTCTAGCGCGATAATCGTATCCAGTCCAGACCCGTGCTTTGCTGTTGTTTCTACGGACTCACAACGCACTTCCAAAGGGTTATCAAACCTTGGATTATAAGTAAACGTTCTCGACCCTCCAAGCCAATTTAACCTAGAGAAGGGAGCTGTTAAAACAATCCGTCTACTGCTTCCGCGCACGATGTAAGGAGGGACCTGAAATCGTTACTTTTGTCATCAATGTCACCGAAAGTCAGACTTCAGTGCTGAAAGCACTCAGCGACCCACAGAACAATATGGCTGCTTGCTTTGTGCCACTTTAAGCCAGTGGATGCATTCCGTTTGTACAATTTTATTATTCTTCGCATTTCACCAGCAAAATGTACGTATATGTTATCTTTTGCAATCTAAAACATGCTGCGATCTCTCTCAAGCACCTGCTTGGTAATCTGATAATGGACTAAAATCATAGAAAGCTGCAGCATCTACTGCATGCGCAAACTAGGCACTCACCCAGACCTAGTGCTCCGGCGCAAACATTACTGATATGCGCATGCCAGTACGCTTTATGATGGTCTGCAACCGCAGTACAGATCCATCATCCTACTTCCGAATAACCGACTGGTAACGATATCACTCTAGTTTTTGTCCCCAGCGGTCCACCCATTGCGGTACTAGGACGCAGTCTTAAGTCAATCGACAGTCGAGTCCCAGACTAAGTCCACTGACTATTTCCCCTCCTCTGTCGGGGTGCGACTCCTGTTTGTCGCATTCGTTTCGTATGACAGCAGGGTTGGCATTGGCAAGTCTAAAATAACTGAGTAACCTCCGAGTTTTTGAAAGACTTGTTCTTTATTTTTTTCTACTGCCTACCTAATGGTAATATGGCGATTATTTGGCAAATTTAGTATCGGAGATACGTTGGTATCAGCCAAACCTACATCCTACTCTCCGGACCACGCGCGGACCATAAACGACAAGCTAAAAAAGGCCGGTTGGAGTCCCGATGGTAAGCGTCCTGATTTTATTTGTTGAATATTCCGATCGGACATTCCCACGCGTCTTATTCGACTTTGTCCCCCAAATATATCTATATATTATGATAGTGGGCGCTCACCGATCAGGTTACGGAACATGCTCGTTCCGTTGTGCCTTGGGGCTCATACTTAAACCCTCGCAGGCAGTCGCACAGCGACTAGTAGTAGATATAGATGAGATGGTACCGACAAAGACAAGGGAGACCGGAATGGCCATTTCTGGCTTATTAGCCGTCATCAGCCAGTCATACCCAACCCCAAGTGTGGATCACTTGAGATTCGAACCCGGGATCTTTGGTCATGGAGTTGAACGCTCACAACCGACAGGACAACGGGCCCGTGGCTCAATGGTAGAGCGTTCAACTCCATGACCAAAGATCCCGGGTTCGAATCTCAAGTGATCCACACTTGTGAAGAAAAAACAACCTCGAGGGTTATTATTGCATTGTCCTGACGTTTCAAAAGCATAAAAGCTTCTATTATCTGAGGTGATTATTGTACCCCGTCTCGCAATATTCATAGAGGGGTGGCGGGGGGCCAGTCATGTTAACACGCTGTTAGTGTATGCGGGTTCATCTTAACGGTAGAGGGTATGGAGGGTCGTTAGTCGGCTTTCGTGCTCATCGTCCGCATAGGGATCATCCCTGTAGTCGTTGACACAGTCTCGTCAAAGGGGCGGCGTTTAGACATAGGCAGCCATCACCCCCATCCCCATTTGCCTTAGTTGTCGTCCTGTGATTGCATTTCTTCGCGTTAAGTAAGTTCCTTGCAAAAGAAAACAAGCTTTTTTATGTAAATTTTAAATGCTGGTTCCCCATTCCCCAGTCAGGCGTGCAGTAAATGTGAAAAGGAACAAACATTTCAGGAGAACCTAAAAAAACAAATGCTCGTTTGTTTTTTCTTTCTATGAGCTGAAATTCCGTTTGGATTGACTGTCGTCTTTTCACTTTTTCTTGGGGATTTTCGCACACGACATCTTATTGGATGTTTTGATTGATGCATGAGTTGAGAACCCGTTATTCTATCGGTTGCGATCTGAAATTTTTTCGATGTTGGAAATACATTCACCGATCGGGTTATGGGCGAGGTTTTAACAGACCGTTCCTGATAGGCGATGAGTCCGCTACGCCGTATATTGTCTCAAACCAACTTTTCGGCCTATTTATTAACTCCGCCAAAGCCGCCTACGTAAACCTTTTGGTTCGAACTGTTTTATGCCTTCAAGCAATCCATCAGGGTGTTTAGATTGATGCGGCATGAGACGCGTGACCTTGGGACTGGGTATTAATTGGACGCCCTGTGTTGTTCAAATAATTATTTGGCTTTTGCCGCTGCGTGGAGTGGCTTATGGGGTTGACTGAGGGGCGGACAAGGTTGTGTGGGGAGACCTGTTTTAGAAGATGAAGATGCGATCACTGGGACAAGAAGTTTATTTGCCTGACCTTTCGGATTCTCACTCGAATCCATCATCAGAGACATTAGCAGATAGAGACCTCTATCTGCGAATGTCTCTGATGATGGATTCGAGTGAGAATCCGAAACGTCAGGCAAATAAACTTCTTGTCCCAGTGATCGCATCTTCATCTTCTGAACTGCTACCTGGGACTCGCCTGTTCGCTTCTATCAGAACTGTTTTGAAAAACAGAGAAAGTAAGAACATCCGGCCGTCGCTCATTTCCTTACAATAGCCCCTGTTGGTCACACTGTTTTGCTAACTTCAGCTGCTCCACTATGACCCACAAACATCAGGTGTCAGTAAAGCATCCCCAACGTAGATTCACGGATGTCAGGGTCGATCAACATTACAACGCTCTGTCGCCTAATTGACGCAAGCGAAAAATCGGGGTCCAGAAATCATTTGAAAATAAAGAGGTATTATCACTGGGGTGTGCATTTTGTTCGCCTGACGGTGCAGATTCGTTCTTGAACCCCCATTCATACAGGCACAGCAGTGGGGGTGGAGTTTTTGTAGAATGCTGTGGTTGCGTGACCGCCACACACACGACAGTTCGATCGTCGTTGCCGACGATGTCCACTGTGTGCTCCACAGCAAGATGCAGCAGACACAGTGCCTTGTGCGGGAATTATTTTAAAGTGATAATAGACATGTGCAGCATCTACCGCACTCTATCCTCCCTATTCCCCACCTAGACCCGTTGTCAAGACAGAGTCAAGAAGACCGGAGGCAGCGGAGGGCCAGGTGGCTGGCACAGCCGGACCCGCACCTAGGCGTGCCACCACACCCCTCTCGGATCCCACGGAGTCGGAGTGCTATAAAAGCCCCACACAAACACACAACACTGGCCGACAGCGAGGTTCAATTTACCCCGTCAGTTGGCAACCTTCCAAGCCACGGCTTTTAGCACACCGTGAAAGCTTCAAGCGCGTCAGACCGTTTATCGTGAGGAAAAGGTGCTGAGTCGTCGACCTTACTCTCCCTGCCATTCCCAGGCCTCAGCTACTGTCTGAGCCGGTCAGCTAACTGATGCAGGGAATGGGCGCGGTGGCTGACATATCTAATGACATTGTCTGCGCGCGCCTCATGAAAGAACTTACCCCCAAACACAAGCACCAGAAGTTTACACAACGGGGATTAAGCGGCGTACATCTCACATGCGTGAGGGTGCCGCTGCTCACGTTTAGAAGAAGCTGTTTCAGCCTGGCTCTTAGGCTCCCAGTCCGCCACTCCACACAAACACACAACTGGACGGACTGCGTGGACTGAGTTGGGTATCAGACGGTAGCCTTTCATGCCACGGTGCTTGACGCACCGTGATATTTCCAGACTCAAGTCACACATGCAGCTGGGGAGCCGCATGGAGACGGAGTCAAGACGCACACTCCCCCCTTGCCCAGGAGGTGGCATTTGGGTGCATTTGGTGGGTGATGTTAATGTGCGATGAGGTGCTGGTGAGGGGGGATGTGATGTTGTGGCGTAGCCGGCGATTGTCTACGCAGGTTTTCGTGGACGCGCATGTGGCCGAATAAACCCATGTGGTGTATTAATGTGCGAGTGCAATGTGGGCAGTTGAGACGAGCTTGGTGGGTATAGGTTGGCGCTCAGGGCACTGGTCCGTCAGTGTTTGTGCGATGGCTTCGCAGGTGACCGACCAGGGCGATGGGTGAGGTAAATGTGCAGGGGCAGTGTGGGCATGAGAAGTCGGCGGTTTCAGTATAAGCAGCTTGCGCATTCTTCGAGGACCGCATCTGGTAGATGCCGCCTCAGCTGTCCGCATCGGAGTCGTTAATGACCGTGATCTCATCGCGATGATGGGTGCGATAATGGCTTGGCAATTTGGTTCGCCAGTACTGTCTCTGAAGACAGTCTTAACTCATGCGTCCTCCTTTTGTCCAGGCAAGGTATAAGCATAGCTGCTTGGGTCCCGGTTTTCCGACCCCGCGGTCGACTAACAAGCCCACTGACCCCCACCCCATCGTCAATATTTCCAACGGAGACTTTGTTAAGACATCGTAATTAGCCATGCAGGGTGCTCCGGGTCGTGCCCCGTTCTTGCTGCCGTTTTTTACGCACCGACAGGATTAGTGGGCGTGCTGCGATTAACTACTGCGCCGAAAACTGAATCAATTGTCGCACATGCTGCGAATGTTAACAGCAGCCAATTTGAACAGGTTTACTACGACACAGCAAGTGTATACTGCGGATACTTCGACCCCTAGGTCAAACAGTACCCTTCTTTGTTGTTGTCTCTGATGGTGGATTCGGCTGGGAATCCAAGACGTCAGACGATTAGAACTCTTGTTCTGGTAATCGCGTCTCCTTTCCACATGCCTTGGCCAATTTTTCCAACTTGTGTCTTACTCGATTGCATTGTGTCTGCAGCTGACCACCTCCAGTCCAGCGGACGTGGTTTTGAGTGACGCTGTGAGCATTGCAGCCCAAAGGAAGTAGCTTTATGGAAGAGCAGAAAACTAATTCTCTATACTGTGAAGGTTTACGTTCGCGGTAGCGTCCCGTATGCGGAACGCTGCATGAACGTTGAAGGCGATACTATAGCCCCCTACATTAAAATAGTATAACCATCTCCCAAAAACACTAAAACCAGGGGCTCCAATCCCACGGGTCGAGCGCGAGTAGGCACTTTTTGAATGGGGCGAATAAAAAATCCCATAACACATCTGCAACTAACAAAACACGCAAAAGTCGCATTGCCTTGCAATCCATGCTTAAATTCGAAAAATTCCAAAATCTGGAGACTGCGGAGAACGAACCCGCGGGGACTGGCAAGCAGCTGTGAGCCCTCTAGCGACAAGAAAAAAGTTATAACGATTGGCTAGTTCAATGACATTTGAAAACATTTTGCATTCATTCAATGACGGGACGTTCGCAAAAAGTAAAATTATGGAGAATAGCAGTAAATAAATGATGCGTACGTCTAAGCACACATAGATGAATAAGATATACGGTTTTATTATGCGTATGTATGCTTGAATGTCAAGTCAGTTATTCCAGAAATTATTAAATGTAGGGTATGGATTTACGTTCCGCCCAAAAGGTCATGTCTCGGCCAATTAACACAATGTCAGGCACTTTATATTTTCTAAAATTACTGTCGTAATTATTTTCTGGAGTTTATTTGCCCGAAACCGCTAGGGAACGCTGGGGGTCTCACTGAGGAGCCGAACTCTCCGCAGCTGGATAATGCAGCAGCAGAAACATCGGCGAAACACGTGTCTGGGCTTTTAGCTAGTACCTATGTCTGGAGTGCGTATAGCACCTTCGCTATATATATATATATATAATTGTAAATGTAAAATGTAGATGTAAAATACACGAAATATAAAGGCGCAAATGCATAAAACTGCACACCTTCAAGCTAATTTGTAAGAAATGGCAGGTCTCAAGGTCAGCTATGCTAATTCTCTGAAATTCATTTGCGTGAAACCGCATTGAGAACCCTGGGGAGCCCACTGAAGAGCCAAACTCCCTCCCCTCCGAAGCTGCATCATGCAACAACAGAAACACCGGTGAAGCACAAGACTAGGCATTCAGCTAGTACCTGTGTAGAGAGTATTAAAATACCTTCGTTCCATATATACGTAGCAGGTTGCGAGTTCGAGCCTGGAGTATTCCACATTTGGGAGTTGGGTATGGCTGGCTGACGACGGCTAACAAGCCAGAAATGGCCATTCCAGTCTCCCTTGTCTTTGTTGACAATAACATTTTGCCTATATCATGCACCGCTGCGTGGCTGCTGATTGGACTCGAGAACGAGCCCGTAAGGCACAACGGGACGAATGAGTTGCATATGAACTATCGGTGAGCGCCCCTCTGCCATTACATACGTTACTACAAAATACAATAAAGAAATCAGACTCAGATGCAGCTAGAACTTGCCATGATCATCATCATCTTATGTGAAACCTCAGTTTCAAATGGGATGCCTAAAGTGACCTTAGCAGCCCGCACTATGAAGAAGTTTCCAAAGAACTATATAGGCGATATCGACCCAACCTTCCACAATACCATCGACAATATCGTCTTCTGTTGAGACGGATGCCAGAAACTTTCCTATCACACTACTGAGACCGAGTATTGCGCATAGTCATACGAGGCGCTACTGTGACATCGATTCAAAGGTCCAAGCAAAGGCAGGGTCTGTGAGGGAGCTAATGTCGCGCCGGGGAACGCACGGGCGACGAGGTCAAGTAGTTGTGTGCAAAAGAAAAGCCATTGGGAATGCGCCGTTGTACTTTGAATGCTTGAGAAATAGTTGCCCTACCCCCTAACCCTAACCACTAACTTTAAACCCTAATCTCAAACCCTGACCCTAACCTTTAACCCCAACCCATTACCATAACCCCTAACCATAACCCTTAACCCCAACCCCAACAGTATTGTGTCCATCAGGTGGGGCTACCAAACCACATCTTGAGTGTAGCCGTCAAAGATGTAAAAGCAACTGTAACCGCACACAATACTTGCGTTCCGTCTGATGTCGAAAGTCAGGGAGCTGGGAAAAACAGGTTTATTCTGTACACGGGACAAATTGCCGTGAGTTGGCTGTTTGCTTGTGTCGGAGCCCAGCTTCCGTTCGGGGGGGAGCGTCAGCTGAGGTGCGCATGTCCGTGTCAGCAGGAGGGAGCGACTGGCCGAGTGTTGGTCATGTGATTGAACGGGTTAGGGGAGGAATAGGGGGGACATACACATAAGGGCTCACGGGTATCAAGCTAGGACGTCCGACAGCCGTGAGTCATCGACCTACAATACGGCATCGCAGAAAGGGTCACTGGAGCGGCTGCTTCAAGAGTAAAATATGCTTTCGATGTCAGGCTTTTGAGACAGTCCGTAATTTTGACAGTAAACTGCAGAACTTCACTCGGTTTCTTCTAACTGGGGTTTTGGTTAGTCATCTTTTGAATCATGCGGAGTGTTATGTAAGCGCACTTTGCCGATATGATTAAAAGAAAGGGTATGTTCGTTCCAAACCTTCTGTTTCTTTTGAGTTAAACCTCATGATTATTGTTTTTCCCCCTGTCCTTGAGCTTCACGGTGAGAGGTGACGCCCACACCCTCTCCGGCATTCAGGCCATTGTTTTGCTCCGTTTTTTCGTGCAGAGAAACTACACTGTTTCTCCGACTACTTAATCTGAACTTTTATCGTTTTAACCTTTGTCGTCAGTGTTGTTTTACTCTTTGCTTTTAAATATTTCACGCCATCCAACTTTTTTATTTCGTTCCAGAAAGCGGAAACGACCTTCACTACTACTTCGATTCAAAAACGTAAGTAATTTCTAAGTAAGAGATTTCAAAGTTTTAATTAAAATCGTCGAGTGATTAAAAAGAGCTTACACCTCAAATTATAGGATCTGTGCCGGTCAGACGGTCGATGACATTACGTCTGTGTTTTTACTCCTAAACGGAACTATTTCTGCATGCGTTGTTACTAAATTAGAGGAAGAGTCGAGGGTCAGTTAAACACTGACAAGAGCATAGTGCTAAATTATCATTTCTAAGGGTTAGCCATTAGAGTTTTAATTGTGTGCTTTTGATTTGTGCAAAACGTGGCCAGAAATGGATACACCAAAGGGATACAAATCATTTCGAGTTCCAGAGAGGGCTTTCTACAAACAGGCCGGAACAGTGCGGCTATCTCCCGCACATACACGTGATTGGCGAACTGTTTGACCAATAAGAATCGAGTTCCTACGTTGGTATCGCCAAGTGTTGGATAACAGTTACTTTTTCAATTTGAGGTTTTGAAGGCCAGGAGCCGACGGTTGATGATGAATCAGATGCTTTGCATAAAACCAAGTGGATGGAAGACTCTCAGAGAAAATATGAAGAGATATATTTACTGGAAGATTTTGACATAATTAGAAAAACCATTGGATTTGGGTCCCAGATGTTATAAAAGCTCATAATGTCGGGGAAAGTCTATTTGAGGGCGAGTCCCCAAAATCGGGAGTAGGATAGCTGACGCCGTCGACTGGGTGGGCATGGGCTATTCGTTGGTCTATAAGTGATTCTTGATCATATATTTGAACTTTCGAAGTCGAGACATCATTTAGTCCGATCTGGTTTTGCAGTGAAAAGTACTGATGAAGATCCGAGAGAAGCGGATGATTTAGTTTTCTATCAGCTAGTATCTAAGCCTACATGTTGTGGCTAGCAATTATATAAGAATACGCTTAAATTCGCAGGTTTAATGATGTAATTAACATAATTTATGAGCGGACGTGGTCATTTAAATTCTGGCTGTATGCAGAAGAAGAAAAATCTCATACGCGCCTGTGCGGCTAGGGGTTGCAAGGGTTATGTTTCCTTGCAGACCACGCCAGCTGCGGACGTTCGAAGGTGACGGTTGAGTGCATACACACGATTACAAATAATGGACCCCTGAGTGAACAGCGTTAAGTTGGTGCAAATATGGTGAACGCCGCGCTTTTTAAACTCATCAAACACATAGACTAACTTGCTTACTAATATATGGGTCGATTCAGTCATTGAGGGAATTATAGGCGCGGGCCATTAAGCGCCCCCTTTCCCAGGGTCGTATGAGGAAAACTAAGCATTTTAAAAAAAGGTAATGGAAGATTCGTATAATGCTACGCGCAGATTCCAAGGAAAGGTTTTCATTCCTCGGCAGAAGGGGATTACCGACAAAAAAAACCAGGGTGACCTTGGTGGCCGTTTTCGACTTGTCAGCCGTCGCCAGCCAACCGTACCCAGATTCAGACCTGCAGCATCCGAGTCGCGGTCCTACGCTCTTCGGTTGTTGAGTTTTATTCAGTCCAATGGGCCCGTTGGCCTGTCGGTTGCGATCGGGAGCACTAACTATGCGGGGAATGTGTTAACCGATCTGCTAGCGTCTTTCGTGTTCCTCCCGAATCAAAGTTTACTTTAAGTATTTCTGCGGATAATGAGGTCATAACATCTGCAAGCAAGGCATCCCACCATTCCGCTAAAGAATCCAGCCTTCCACACATCTTGCTTGTTGTCTGTTGAAGGCAAGTTTTAGTGGGTGGTTGATTGATGGCCAAATTCCAGGCCGCAGTACAGAATGCTTGAGAAAGAGGGTAGGACGCGGGAATAGATACATCCTCCGGTATTACAGGTAGCCTTACGCAACATTCCTGGGTAGTTGAATATTCCCGTGTCCCTTCCCTGGCGCTATGCCCATACTCAATTTCATCTCTAAACGCAACTACAGTCCTAACTTTAACACTCACCCTAATTGCTCTGAAAATTATGAAAGGTATATTTGCTAATTATGAGCTGCAAAACCCAACGCTTTACTCATTCTTCCAGCCCATTTGCATTGTTCTGTCAACCTTTTTCATCGGTAGCGCTGTTGGTAGGGGTCGGTTGCGCTGTCCTGGTCCAAAGTATAAGCACAAGGTGGACATTGCAAGCAAAGTACGGAGAAGGAGAAGGCTGAAACTGTTAGTGGGAAAGTAGCCAAAGCTAAAACAGAAAAGGTCAACCTGGTGTTTTGATTTAGAGGTAGGGTTAACTTTAGGGTTTAAGTAACTGTGAAGCTGCGAATCAAGTTTAAGGTTTGTGTTAAGTTTAAGGTTTCCGGTTTGAGTTAGGGTTTGGTTTTGTGATTAGGGTTATTGTTAAGGTTCGGGTAGGGTTAGGATTCGGATCAGGGTTAAGATTAGGCTTACGGTTGGGACTAGCGTCTGTGAGAGGTTTCGGGTTAACGTTAGGTTACTAATTACGTTAAAGATTAGGTTTACTTCTGAGGTTACGGTTAGCTGTACCGTTAGGTTTGGATTATTGCCGCCCCGCGTTTCCTGTCAGCCAGGTCTTTTGCGGGGCTTATAGGCTTTCTTCAATCTCGCGACAGATTTGTCGTACGTCAGGTTACCCTTCCCGTTCTAGCCTTGGCTTCTTTCCCCACTAAAGATTTCAGCATTCCAATTCGGTTTACTTTACTTTCGGTGTTCGCATTGTGCTTCCACTTGGCACCAGGACAACGTACTTGCCGCGCTGTGTACTACACCCAAGCATTGTTGTTTCGCAGTTTATTTGTCCCATAGTGATTTACAAAGCTGTAGTATACATTTAGATCACCGAAAGCTCTTTCTTCAGCCATGGTAGCAATTGATTCAGACAAACCCTCAGTGACTGGACGTAGCTGGCCGTCTCAATAAACGTTTCTTTGGTTTTATGCAGGATACTATCTGAGACTATTAGAATCGTGTGCAGAATGTTTTCTTTGTTTTTAAATGCCACTAACAACCTTACTACGTTGGTTAACGTCAAATTTACGTCCTTCTTCCCCTCCAAAGCCCCATGGGGTCGCTGGAGCAGTTGGCCGAGGTAAATTGTAGAGATAAAGCTTAGGAGATGGCCGTTGATATGAGAGAGAGAGATCCTATGTTGACTGCGTTAAGCGAGTTCGCTTTAAAACGCTACGAGGTATTTGCCGTTATTGAACAGGCCCCCGTTCTCCCTAAAAGCCATGCTGTTTTCCTCGTTCGAAATCTGGGTTCAACAGATGGTGTCCGCTAACGGAAACGCTGGTCCGCGATCTGAACTGCGATCTGGGTTTGGAGCGCCGGTCTGCAGTCTCTTCTCGCCGTAGGCCGAAAAGCTGGCACTGCCGAATCCAGTTTGACCTCCCGATCGATGTTTGCTGTAACTGTGTATGAAGTTAACAGGCTAGTTCGGATGTTTATTGAATCGGTCGCGTAGAAACATGCGGAACGTTCTAAAAGCATCAATACTTGGGGCCAACTCTTAAAATGTCAATACTCTTCAAACAACAAGCAAATTAGGGATGTGTGTGTACATGCCAAAACAGAGGGTAATTTCAGATCATCATCATCATCATCATCATCATCATCATCATCATCATCATCACCATCACCATCACCATCACCACCACCATCATCATCATCAGCATCATCATCGTCATCATCATACTCCTCCTCCTCATCCCCCCCTTCATCATCATCATCACCACCACCATCATTACCATCGTTGTCGTCGTCATCATCATCATCATCATCACCATCATCATCATCTTATTCTTCTTCTCCTTCTCCTGCCTCCTCCGCCTCCTCCCAAAATGGCTAATTTGGGCCACAAGTCAGCCGAAACATGATTTACCGCGCAATGAACGAGAACGGGCTCTAAATCTAGTTGTTTGTTTGGTATAAGCGCTGAGCTTTAAAGTCTGTGACTCGCCTGGCTCCCGAAGATCCTTAGTTGTGGAAAGACATAGCCTAGAAGGTGAATGAGTAAGGTCATTGATTAGAGTTAACTGTCTGCTCTGAAGCCGCACGCATCAATTGCCAGGCAACGTTAGGCATAAATGCTAATATTCCGTAGTAAAGCTTGTGCGAATTGGGAAGTCTGCACCTGGAAAACGGGCATTTCCAGACCGGGTCAAATGTCGACTGGAGGCAGGCTGCGGCCTGGTGCTTGTAGCGGGAATCAGCTCGCGAGTGGTACGTGTAGAAGGACCACTCGACTTTGTTCACTCGTTTCCGGTGATCTTGACTTTGAATGACCACGGAACTAAGGTGACTGATTGAGAATAGAGTGCAGCACTTGCGACAGAAGTCTGCATCATAAAAAAATTAGTCCCTAAAACACTGATGCGTCCACACCTGGCTAGGCAATTTCGAGCCTCGTTGTTCATGACAGTCGAAATATCGGATGAGCTCCTCTGTTCGCGTAGTTATTGGTTACCGTATCCGAAATTGACGGCAAAAATTAAACGGAGATCAGTCGTTCAACCAAAAAGCCGGTGTCTCCGTGTGCATTTAATGCAGTCAACCAGAAGACAGCATTTCTGGCAAGTATGCGGAAGATGGTGACGTCAATTAAGAAAAATGCCTAATGACCTCATACACCGCATTTCGGTAACAATCGGGAAAGGACACCCAAATATCCGTTGCCTAGAAATACTACCTGCTATACTTATTTGAGTAGGTGGCTAAGTCTACCCTTGCATACCTTAGTAGAGTTGAGAAACGATCGCTGTAGACCAATCATTGGTTTGCCATCCTTCACATATGCTTGCTTAGGCCACGAGCGCTGACAATAGGCCGTTTGCGGCTTACTTTAGGACAGCATACCGTAGGAAAGTTGGGTAATGATCGCTTTAGACCAATCCTATGTTTGCCAACCTTGGCATTAGCTTCCTCGGCTGAAGAGCGAGCGCAGTAGTCGATATGCGGCTTAGTCTATGGTAGCATACGTCCAAACATTTGCGATACGATCGCCCTTCGGCTTATCCATTATAGCTATTTCTTCCTTAGGTGAGGAATGACCGCAGTTGTAGGTACGCGGCTCATTCTATGGCACCATACCCTTTGGACAGTTGCAAAACGATCGCCGTAGACCCATCTTCCGTTAAACAACCTTAATATAAGCTTCCACTGCTGACAAGCGACCGCAGTAGTCCCTATGCGGACTATTCTATAGTAACTTACCAACGGACAATTGCAATACGATCGCCGTTGGCCGAGCACTTGGATTATCCATTTTTACCATTACCTCCAGATGTCAGGAGCTACCGCAGTCGCCAGTGCGCGGCTCAGTCAATGGCTGCATAGCTTAGGACAGTTGAGATAGGAGCGCTGCTTTGACCGGCAGTATTTTTTTGGGTGCCCTCTCCCGATTGTTACGCCGGCGCCCAAAAGGTTCAACCTACAAATGAAATAGGCTGCACCTCCGTCTGTAAAATACGACCGTCGTTGCCGATGATATCCACCGCGTACTTCATAACAAGATAAGAGCAAGTACGGTGATTGGCGCGTGAATTAAATTGTAATGATAATAAGCTTGCCCAGCACATACCTCACTCTCTCATCCTTCCCCCACTTTGGACTGGTGTAAAGACTGAGTCAAGAAAACCAGAGGCGGGGGAGGGCGCAGGTGGCTGACACGACGAAAACCCGCACCTAGGCGTACCACCACACCCCCTGGTCCACAATAAGCGTTTGATTAGGTTTTTAAACTACAACAAATATGGAGCCGCTGAATGGGTGCCGATCGGCGTGACGTGAGCCGACACTTGGGTGTGCCGCCACACCCCAAGGTTGGTATTTGATGTACGCACAGCAGCTGGGCTAAGTCATGAAATGTCAACCGAAATTCCGAAATGCGTTTTCACTTCGAAAAGATTAAATAAGTAGGGTTGTAAACTAACTAGTTTGCAATATAATTCTATAATAATTCAGTTACCTCAGGATGCTGGCTATCGATGAACTCCCTTCCGGCTGCATTCAAAAAGTACGCTCTGTAAAAAATGACTACTAAAGTAGCTTGAATTTTCCTCCTTGATTTTCGATGCCCCTAAATGTCCAATTATATTTCATGGAAAACATGCATAAAAATATTCATTCTTTCCCTCATTCGGTAAACAATTACGTCTTCTTCCAATTTTACGCTCGCAAAAAGGGACATAATTAGGTTTTAAAAATGTTTCTGATTGCGGGACTTTTAAATACCGTGAAATGGCCGTTTATAAATCGTCATGTCTCTGCATTTACCAACGTGGCCTGTAAAGTTAATAATATTGATCCAATGCACTGCTTAATTTTATGAACTCTATATGGCCCTCTGTTATTACCGTAGAGAAATGTGTGGTTTGCCGTACGTGGAAAATATACGGCTTGTAGCTTCGAAACTCTGAATGCAAGTGTGGCGGCGGAGCGGGTTCATAATTATTCGGAAATCAGAAAAACTTTTGAAAACCGAATTATACCCTTACGTCGAGTATAAGATTAGAAGAAGACGTAATTATCTGCCGAATGAACAAAAGAATGCGTATTTTCATGCATGTTTTCCTTGGAATATAATTTGACATTTAGCGGCATCGAAAAATTCATGCTACTTATGTAGTCATTTTTTGCATGAAGACGGTCGTAAGTTCATTTGAAAGCAGGCATCCTGAGGTAAGTGAAAAAAATATTGAATTATGTTGCAGCCGGGCTAGTTTCACAACCCTACTTAATTGATCTTTTCGAAGCGAAAACGCATTGCGGAATTTCCGTTGACATTTCATGAGTTAGCCCACCTACTGAACGTATTCCCGATAACGCCAGCCGGACTCCGATCTAGCCCCCTGTGTTGGTTGGCGCATCTACCGCTCGGCCTATTTTCGGGGCAATCGCTACAATACACTACCGTTGTCGATTTCCACTGTCGTTGTTGGAACGAGAAAGACGTACGCTGTGTGCATCCTATTTATGTTCCACTCCTGCAAGAAACTTCTACAATACAGCAAGAAGGAAGTTGACGGGAGTCGTAAATCCCCCACAGAAAGTCGACTTATTTGGACGGCCGAATTAAGGGCCATCTTATCACGCTTAGACGGGGGCTTTGTCCACAATGCAGCTCACAAGTTCCGTCTTTCAATGTGACATGGATTGCACCCATATGGGGGGTGGACGGCTCTTGAGAGAGGATATAGACAGACCTAACGGTTTCTATTCTGAAGGGATAAGCGTCATGCCTATCACACGTCCTCTCTCATTGTCAGCTTCTTTGACATATTTGGACACATTTTAATACATCTGGGACAGTATTGGTCACAGTGTAACGCAAGCATATATGCTGTTTGACGCCCAACGTTCAAAGGGAGCATTGACCTGGTCCTGGAAACCCATCCTCATTGGTGATATCGAATATTTGATTATGAGTATGGCCTGTCAACTCCGAGAAATGTTAGCGGACCGGGATGGTATTTAAGCGAGTCTTTATATCTGGCAGGAAAGAATTTTAGAGCCTCCCGTGTGTGCATGCATGTTTTGCGTTGGAATTCATTGGAATTTCATGTGCGGCTGAGATCGATAATCTTGTAGCTTACAGCGCGGGATGTACGACAACGAGAGGGGAACCGCACATGAAAACTGAAGCATGCTGATGTGAAGAACAGAAGGAACATCTTTCCTTCCCATCTCCCCCCAGATTGCAAGGATTCTATGTAGGTCGATTGGGATATGCTATGCGATCAGGGCAGGTTTATAGTGCAAGACTCCCTACTACTTTCATTTAAGTAGGCGTTGTTTATTGAGAATGTGAATGTATAGGGATGTGACGGCTCTTCACCTCCCCAATTTGTGCTCACCTTTGGTTTTATCTTGGTAAGGATTTTTTTTATCATTTGACCTTATTGTGAAAGTCTCAACGGCTTCGGTTGAATTCGAACACACGACGGCAAGGGCGAGGCCTTAGTTCATTTAACGCCCTGACCAACTGAACTACGAGGCTCCGGCCGGGAGTCGCAAGTTTAGTCACATTTGGGTCAAGTTAGCCCGCTCAGACTACTACAACGTACGGCAAGCTGACTGCACAAGCAGCATTTCCCATGCATCCAAGCTAGAATCCAGCATATTAAATAATCGATGGGTGTTTTTTGCAGGTTTGAGTAATCCGGTGACCTGTTGGGCTCGAACGCACGTTGCAATAGTTTTGGGTTGGTAGCTTGATCCAAATGTAATTAAACTCACGGCTCCCGGTTGGTTTCGCATTGCGTAGAGTGTTGGCTTACACAAGCATTGATCTCGCTGCCGTGGTTTCAAAGCTCACCGAAGATGCAGATGTCTTTACAACTGAGTTGAATATGTCTGCAAAAAATTCACAATAAGTCAGTTTGTCTCTGTTAATTCTCTATTTTACCGAGCCGCAGAATCAACCTATCCTGCTTTTGTAAAATTCTTTCCAAGTCTGCAAAAAAGCAATTTTGGGAGATCAGATGGTCAGATGTGGTTATGTAGCAACACCTGAAGTAAACTAACCCCAGCCACCTGTTATAAGGGACCGATAGTAATAAAGGTTTTAACAGTTGGGGCCGGGGAACGCACTATCGACGAGGTCGAGTAAACGTATGCAAAAGAAAAGCTATTGGGAATGCGCGGTTTTACTTTGAGCGGTTGGGAAAAAGTTGTCCTACTCCCTAAGCCTAACCTATAGTACTAACTCATATCTCTAAATCCTAACCCTGACCCCTAACACAAACCTCTTCCCAAACTCCTAACCTTGACTCCTTACCATGACCTCTAGCCCTAGTCCCAACCCCAAGAGAACTGTGCCCATCAGGTCGGGCTACATAACTACATTTCACCGAGCGCAGATTTATCATGCTGTTGACATTTGGGAGCACCTGGTCGGTTCGCAAAGTCGAAGCGTTAAATGCACAAAATAAAAAAAGTCAAATGACTTCCCGAGTCACTCCGTTTTGAGTTAATCGATTTTTCCCCTTTCGCTGCCTCGGTCCTTTGACAGATGCTTGGCAGAGCCGCAAATCTGTTCCGGTGAACCATTTCATTCATTGCACCACAAAGAACACAAACCCCGGGATCACATTTCTTTGCTCATAAAAGCCGCCTCTTTTGAATTCTTTGCACAAATCTAGGTCTGTCAGTGGTTGCCCTAACGGTATGTCCACCATTGTCACTCTGCGCTGTCCCCCAGTGGACTATGATCGACTGTTCTCCAAAGCGGAGAAGACCGACGGCTTGTCCGTTGAAGTGCCGCCCTTGTGTGTGGACGGCACCTGTGACGGCTGCAATTACCACTTTATGGTGCTTTCCAACTACGCTTGCCCCATCTGCCGGAAGGAGGACCTCATGAGGCTGGAAGGCAGCTGCGATGGCGGCCAACGTGAGGTCAACCTCTTCGTTGCTGAGTACGTCCTCACTCCCTTACCCCCACGCCCCACCCCGTCATCTTGTTGGTCGCTTTTGTAATTTAGTAGATCCATGCACATTCCGTCAGGGTGCGCACAAGTCGCAGGAAGGCAAACATGCCTACCCCGCTCTCGCCATCTAGACTTCAAGGTCGACGAGATTTCGACTCTCAAGGTCGCCAAATGAGAGGAGAGACGCCGTCCTCATCTGGTACTCAATCTTTCTGGGACGTGCTGGCCAGCGTGATCCGGAAAGGCTTACAGCGTTTGACGTATAGGGCAACGTTTTGACCGAAATTCGAAAATCTGTTTTGAATTATAAAGAATCAGTTAAATAGGATTGAAATTATCTGGCAGCAGGATGCCTCGACATTTCAGTCATGCGAGGATGTTTCTTTTTAAATGCGCTTCTTTCCAGCTGCCGGCAAGCCGCTCACTCGATAAAGGAATTCTATTTATGTAGTAGGTTTTTCCTTTGGTTTTCGATGTCCTTATAAAACCGGATATGTTGTTTTACAAGGTGTGCACAAAAACATCTTTACATGACTAAAATTTTAGCAAATTACGTCTTGTTTAAAGTTTTTCTTGAAAACGGACACATGTCAGTTTTAAAAAGGTTTGAGTCCATGAGATTTTGTAAGACTGCGAAATGTCTCTTTAAATAGCGTTCAATCTGGGTGTTTATTAATGCTCCTTATAAAGCATACAATATGGGTTTTATGCATTGCGGAATTCTATGACTGTCTTGTATTGTCTCCTTAGTGGCACACGGCGATTGGAAAGTGTTCATCAGTATTTTGAAAACCTTAAACGCTGTATACAAACAACATTACACAAACAACATTAGGCCATGCATGTCATGATCTGCAAATTTTTCATCATGTAATTGTTTTTTTTTCGAAACCAAAAGCTACATCATCTGCGAGTGCAGCATTTGAGAAAAAGTGTAATTTGCTGTAGAATTAGTACAAGAAATGATAATTCAACGCATGTTTTAGTTCCTCATGGTATCGAAAATTTGTGTACTGGTAATTTTTAGTGAGTGTAATTTGTGTATCGTCTCAGCAAGACGCTCATCGAAATGCCGATATTCTGGCGTGACTGACATATATTTGGATTATTCTGCAAGATAATAACTATTAGCTGGGATCATAGTTCAGATCTTTAACTAACGTTCCTTGAGATACGCAACCACCGCAAGTCTTCGTGAATTATGTTTCTCAGAATGTCCTTGCAAGTGTGGGTGTCCATAGGCGAGACAGCGTGTTCGCTCGCTCTGCGTTTGCGAGACTTACAATCTCCTGGACCTCACGGTCTTGATCGTGAAGGGGGGAATGGACGATCTCGGCCTCGTTCGACTTTTGTGGGCCTAAACCACAGTTTCTTTTAAAAGGGAAGCTCTTGAAAACAGAATCCTCTTCGATTTTAAATGCTCAATTGACTGACCATATAAGTACTAAAATATCGCTTAAATTGTTGATGCTGTGCCAGTTTAAAAATATGTATTAGCTGAAACTAGTCGGCGCAAAATATATCTTATCAAGGGATCAAAAGTTAAGTCGGACGCTTTTAGGTGAGCCTTTTCACGGTTTATTATGGAATATTCGAAAATGCATGGAAAATGTTTCCTCGTTAAAACAAATGATTGCCTGTGGGTATAACTAAGGCTTTTTGGGTATAAAAAACACAGATGAACAAAGTGGAATGTTTTAAATTAAGCAACATGCCTGTTGCGTATCAATAATCTGCATCTTCAGGTCCTGTCTCATTTGACTTACAATAGGTAGTCTAACTCATGAAATTTCAACCGAAATTCCGAAATACGTTTTCATTTCGAAAGGATTAATTAAGTAGAGTTGTGAAAGTAATCGTTATGCAGCGTAATGCTATAATAATTCCGTTACCTCAAAATGCCGGCTTTCGAACGAACTTCTTTCCGGCTGCATGCAAAAACTATGATATGTGAAAAATGACTACGTAAGTAGCATTCATTTTTCTTACTAATTTTCTGCGCGCTTAGAAATTCAATTAAATTTCATGGCGCACATGCATAAAAACTTCATTCTCTTGCACATTCTGTAGAAAATGACGTCTTCTTCCAATTTTATACTGTAGGGAAGGACATAATTCGGTTTGCAAAAACTTTCCGATTCCAAATAATTTAGAACCCGACCTGCCGTTACGCTCCCATTCAGGGTTTGCAAACTACAAGCCGTATATTTCCCTCGTATGGAAATCCTTACATTTCTCTGCGCTATTAAGAGGATGTCATATGGGGTGGATTTCAGCCATATTGTTAAATTTACAATCCACATTGGTAGATTCTGGGACATAACGTTTTATGAACAGCCATCTCACGGTATTAAAAAATCTCACAATTAGAATCTTGTTGAATTCGAGTTATACCATTCCTTGGCGTATAAAATTGGAATAAGACGTTATTTTCTACCGAATGAGCAAGATAGTGAGTGTTTTTATGCGTGTTTGCCATGAAAGTTATTTGAATATTTAAGTGCATCGAAAATCAATGGAAAAAGGCATGTTATTTAAGTAACCATTTCTACAGAGTATAGTTTTTACATGCAGACGGAAAGAAGTTCGTTCGAAAGCCGGCATTTTGAGGTAACAGAATTATTATGGCATTATGCTACACGATGGTTAGCTTTACAACCCTACTTAATTAAACTTTTCGAAAGGAAAACACATATGGGAATTTTGGTTGACACATTATGAGTTATGAGCTGACCAAATAACCTGCACGTTCAAGTGGAATGTATTTAGTTTGATGGAAGTTTCCAATTTAGCTTAGTTCCCTCACACAACTATGCGCACGCGTGCTCTTGGGTAGGTATTAGTACAAAAAATTATTCGGATATAAGTTAGCATTCAGTTGAGCTGAAAATTGTAAATATTTTGTCGGATAAAATTTCTCACAAACATATTCTGCATAAAAAGAACATTTTTCAGAACCTCATTGCTCAGGTGGCTACAACGCTAGCTGTACCCAAGACTTCCCCTTGCTTCCATGGGCCCCAATCCTACCGAGGTCGCGGTTTTTTATAGTTGGATCAAAATGAATAAATATATCGCACTGCGTTTTAGATGTACCAAAATGACCACCTCATTGTTCGTCATTGTGTTTAATGAGTTAGCTCACCTACTGTAGACGCGCGCCAAACAGCCTTTATGCACTAAAGGCAACCTGATTGGCACTTGGGAATCGCGTCACTGCGGATGTCAGAGCGCCCTTAAGGATGGAAGGATTGAAATCCCCGAGGAGGTTGGCTTTTTCTGTCATGGCTTCTTTTGTACTTTCTGCTGACAAAATCTCCCATGACATGCAGGTGGGGGGGGGGAGACGGGAGGTTAAATACCCCCCCCCCAAGGAGACTGCACATTCCTTCTGTGGACTTGTGAACCTGGTTTTGAGCTAGCCGCCACCTCGAAAAATTAGAAAAGCCGATTATTGTGTTGTCTTTTTCTTTCGCAGTGGATGCCGGTTTGATGACGGCGCCGAGCGAAAATTCACCGAAGCCTGTCCACTGCTGTCAACCAAGGGCAAGATTGCCATCGGGCTCGTCGTCGCTGTTGTCGTCTTCTTGATTCTCATCATCTTTTACTGTCATCAACGCAACAAGAAGTAAGTCCTCTTGCTTTACCAATATTTAGACTCTGACTTATTGAACTCCGTTTTCTCCATGGCCTGGTTTGTACACTGTCTGAGAGATTTTTGGAGTACCTGGGCGGCAGACGAAAATGCAGTTAGGGGCATATGGAGCTGTAAGAGATTGACCGATTCATGGCATGAAATGCGAGTTGCAGGCGTCCCTCCAAATCGATTGCTTTTAGAATGTTTCCCTCCACCTTCCCCCCTCCCTAACCGGGCTGCACTGCAAATGCGTTCGACCAAGACTTTGATCAGTTTGACTCACATGACGCGTTTATCGGGCTGTGTTGAGTCCGTCATCCATGTGGCGCATCAAAGCCGGAGGCTCTAACTCTACGACACCCACTGTGTCGTGTATGTGGCACGCATAGCCGGCCTGTTAAGCCATGCCAACTGCTGCGTCCACGCCCACTTTGGGCGTCTTGACTTTTCTTGTCATTGGCTACTGACTGAATCTAAGTAGCTGGTTTATTTCGTGATCCATTTTACTCAAACCCGTCTGCTGCACAATGAACTAGTTTAAGCTCAAGTCACTGTTAGGCTCACTTTGCAAGACAGTGCTGGACCTCGCTAATCGCCCTGTCCAAATATGACGTGTATGCCCCTTCCGCTCCTATCCATCCGCGCTCGGCTTCACCCGTTGGAACTGCTTGCGCATCAGAATCTGGATTTGCTGCCTGAAAATACTTCGCTCCTAGTAATTCCGTTCCGGTGAACATCATGCGTAACGAAGGCTTCATGAATCGGTCGCAGTGTCCAAGAATTAGGATCACTTAAGAGGTGTTGGAAATCTGCGTTTTTAACTACGACGTAGCAGTATTATCAAGGACAGCTATAACATACCAAGTTTTATTGCCTCAGCGTGAGACTGTTTACCAAAACATGCATATCATAATCAGTACGCTGATGGTCGAACACGCAGTAGTAATAATGAGGGAATGACGCCAAACTTCCAGTCACAGTCCATTTGACGAGACCCAGCTGCGCCTTCACGTTGGCCAAGACCGGAATCCTCACATGAATTGCGGCCCGATTTGGCCGAGTTTTATCGGACCACAGCCATCAACAAGCACAATAGTCTTCTCCTCTCCTATTAAAAGTACTTGGTCAGGGCGATTAGTCATATGGGATAGGAGCTGGATGGATACTACTGGTCTGTTAGGTCACTATCGCACAAAATACGACCGTCCGCGATGTACACGGACGCTTTTAATGTTATTCGGTATATGTTCGCATGGCAGCTATTGTCTCTACTGCGAATTCCAAAACGTCGAACGAGGAGAAGTCTTGTTTCGTCGCTCGCCTCTTTCTCGGATCTTTCCTTGAACTCATTCATTCCAGTTTACGTGGTATATAGGCGACTTCCGGTATTTTGAAATAAAAAATAATGAATTCAGGGTTGAAAAATACCTTAGACCATATTATTATATGTACACAAAACGGACGTTTCCCAATGTTTATGTCTGTCAAACATATTTAGAAACGCGCTACCTATTATTACAATTACAACAGTCCTCTCTATCAAAATGTTTTGGATCGATAATGGGAACCAGACTCCCTAAATGTTTTTTCTACTTGAAAGGTTGTTTAAGTGGGTTTATGATGTCAATAAATATGAATAAGAAAGTGGTATACATTCTGCCTTTTTTGATTAGCCTTTCAAATCGGTTAGATTCGTAAGAAAGTAGTCAGCACGAAACCGGTTGCTTACAAATATTTACCAGGGTTCCGACTGCTTTAGATATTGGAAGCTTGAGACATTCGGGTATTTGCCAGTGGTACATTTTAGCAACCTGTCAGACAGTACCTCTATCTCAATACCTTATTTCGACTGACAGGCTACGAAGCAAACGCTCCAGTCAGGCTAGATTTTAGGGGCTTTTTCCCCGCGGGCGTCCTGGGGATTGTCAAATGTCAGCGAGTTTTTCGTACAACTGGCTTGCTTTGTCGTCAGGATCAGGAATCTCGCAGATGATTGACTGCGCTAGTTTTCAAATAACATCTTACGGCAGAAATGTGTGGATTTTGTGCGTAGCAATAGACGATTAACAAGTATTCGATGCTCAGTGAATTTTTCAGGCTAAATCCGCGTCAATCAACTCATTATATTTTCTGGAGGATCAGACAACGTTCCCCCGCGGTGTTTGAAGGCTAGATATTATGGCCCCATCTCGCCGATGTTCCAGTGTCACATGCACTCATTAAAAGGCTATATCAGAGCATAGACAGCGGTAGTAGCCCTTGTTCCCCCTGGTTGTGTAGACCTCCAGTTAACTGGGCTACTATCAACTATTCAGTAGCAACATTACCCCTCATAATCCAGGTTTCGTGGAGTCCAAATACAAACAGTTGCACGCAACCTTATTCACCTTCATTCACACGCGTTCTCTTTGGAAATGTGCATCGCCCAGTGTAGTCGAAGAATAGTATTAGCTTATTAATGCAGGCGTTTGCTTGACCGAGCACTCTTTTCACGTACACTTGCGAGGCGCTGCTTACTTCACCGGCCAGATCGTAAACAATACATTTCATGATTTACGTCTGTGGATATGGCCTAGTATTTCATCACTTGAACCTATTTTGCGTGGTTCTTAAATTATCGTTTTTTGGTTGATGTTTGCAGGAACTGTGTGGTGTTATAATTCTCGATATATATATTTTTTTAATTAGAGAGGTGTTTTTTGAATAATTTGCTCGCTCCGCCCAAGAAACCCGTATTACCACCAATCCTGTAAGTTTAGTGTCCTCAGCCTAACTCTATTAACGGGCGAGATAGTAAGTACTTCAACACCGTAGCTGACATAAAGATGGCGTTTACGCGAGTTGCAACGAGGCTGGAACTTGTGAAATTTGCACCGGGATCGTAAAAGCATAAAACTCGTAGGTGGGATCCTAACGTTAATCTTGCAAGGCTCCCTGTCTACGCTCATGAACGAGGCAAGTCAACTGGAGGCCTTTTTGAAGACTGTCAGTGAAAATTAGCGTAGTTTGTGGTGTATTCGCCCTGTTCTGTGTTGCCGGTTGCTATGCACTGCAGACGACATAAGGGAGTTACGGTTATCGTTACGATCGGGTTTTTTGCTTCTGTAGCATATATGTCTATTTACTTAAAGTAGGCGAGTGGTAGTAGAGTAACGGTTCTAGCTAGATTTAAAAAATAATCAATTTCACTCTTAAAGCAAGCTTTTAAGATTAAAAATCAGGCAAAGGGTGAAGGTGGGGATAAGGGTTAGGTTTGATTTTGCCTGCTGCATACACTACTTGTTCTCCGCTCGTTTACACGCCCATAATTTTGGAAAATTCCCGAGTACAACTCGGTTCCCCTCCGCAGAACCACGTCGTTTTCCACTATCCCGTCAATTTTATGGTATTTTAACGAACGTGTTCAAAGATAGGCCTAGAGAGATGAAACATGATAGGTAAGTATAACATAGAAAGTGTGCGCATGACGAGGGAGCCAGAGCGGGAGGGAAGTTATCTAAGCAAGCGAGTTTACTTTACGGTGAAAACATGTCACACGGGAATAATATTCAGCACGCCGTCAGTCCTTAATCCTCCCACGCAACAGCCACCTCAAGGCCTTTTTATCTCTTTCTCTGGCACGCGCAAATAAATATCGCCAGTTACTTTCATCGCAATTGCTCCCTGGAGTAAGTAACCGCGGTCATAAATCACAACGTTTGCCGCATCGTCCTTTAAACCTTTAAAAACTTGGGGGATCAGTTTGTGATGTTGGGTAAAAACAGCGTCCATTTAACCCTGAATCGTCGCTTCTGTTTGCGCAATCTGTCTTGGCCACGGCACTAGAGAGTACGCTGATACCCAGCCAACTACCAGCAACGGAACTATAATGGGCAACGGTCTAGAGAAGGACCCCACTTTACTGTCAGTAGACTGTGGATCGTGTCATACTTGATTTATTTATAAGGGCGGTTTTACGGGTGAAGCAGCACACCAGAACGTAAGCTGACGAAATGCAGGAAAACACAGAAATTGTTTGGATTTCCCCTAAAAGATTCATCGCACGCTTTCCTACGACAATGGAAATGAGCGCGGTAATTAAAAATAAACAAAAGGTAAATTTCAAAAAATAAAGGGGTTTGAGTGATGGTTTGAAGTCATTGCAAGTGACTGTTATTGGCAGTGTAATGTCCGCAAAGGCCTGTGAGTGGCAACCAAGATAAAAGCCTATATGACGAGGTCCACAGTCTCCGTCAGTTAAGTGGGGCCCTTCTCCGTACCGATGCCATATAATGTCTTCAGACTGAGGTCAAGCAAATTTATGCAACCTTTTCAGTCACTGTCCCGTGTTACGCACACACTAACGGCATAGAACGCTTTTTTGCGTCGGCATGATATGCTTGTAGGGATACACATTCTTGACTAAAGTTTGTCTCTCATAGATGAATCACGTTGAGCATGGTAGTCATCTAGTGGATACTGGATGTATTACTTAGGAAATCCTGCTTGGGCAGTCAACTAACTGTACCAAATTTGGTGGATTCCAGACATTGCAGTAGGTTGGGCGGGTAACTTGACCCAAATGTGATTAAACTCGCGTCGTCCGGCGGGGCCTCGTAGCTTAGGTGGTTAAAGCGTTGGCTGAACTAAAGCCTTCCTCGTACTGTCGTGGGTTCGAATCCCTCCGAGGCGCCGAGTTTTTTACAGTTGGGTCAATATAAATTAACGTTTAGAAGATGAAGATGCGATTACTGGAACAAAAAATTTATTTGCCTGACGGTTCGGATTCTCACTCGAATCCTGTTCGCTTCTATCAGCAAATTAAAGTCTGCCTGCTGGTAAAAAAAACGAAAAGGTGAACTCCAATAGACCACTGATAGGAAAGCGATGCGATTCTTGGAAAAAGACGTTTATTCGCCTGACATTTCGAATTCTCACTCAAACCCCTAATCAGAGACAGTCACAAACAATGATGACAGACGCGCAGCTGATGCAAGAACTCTCAGATGTAGTTGTCATACCTACTAATAACTACCAATCCCACATTAATCGCCGGTGATCTTAACTATTATGACGATCAGCTGTTTTTGCCTTTATCACCTTTATTTATCATTGTCTCGTATGTTGGAAATTCAAGTCAGATGGATGAAATTTTGGTTCCAGATCACATCCCCTTCTTCTCCACAAACTGACGTTACTCATGTAGCGAGAATTCAAACTGGGTTAAAATTATAACCCGCATCTTACTATTCTGTCAAATCTGTAGTTATGTAGAATAGTAATCTTTAGTTCGGCATCAACTGTGCTTGAGACTAAGACCACAAATTAGGGATTATACCTAGTAGGGGCGGTTAGTCCGACAACGGAATCTTGGGATATGTTAGTCTTCATTCTTAAGTACTTTTTCTATTAAGAAAGATTACGTAGGTCGAATGTCAGTACTGAATATCATGCAACCAGGATGTTAATGTTTGAATACTTTTTTTGCGGCCTGTAAAAACCATGCTCAGTAACGGTGACTACTTATTTAGTGCGCATTTTTCATATTGATTTTCGATGGCATTATGAATTCGAACACATTTTACAGAAAACATGAACATAAATATGATTCTTAACACCCATTTGGTACGAAATCACGTAGTTTTTTATATTTTAGATTTGACGGAAGGGTATACTTGGGTTTCAAAAGAGCTATCTCATTCCCGAACAATCTGAGTCAGGTCGGCCGTTGCATCAGTGTTTAGCGATTTCGGTCTACAAGGTGTATACTTTCCGCATACAGAAAATCATATATTCCTTTACGCCTTTAAGAAAATAAAATGTTGAGTTCATAAAATTTTGCAACGAATGCGAACTATGCTATATACTTCATGTGGAACATCAATAGAAGTACAGCTACGATGTTGTATAAGGGATATTGCACTATCTTGAAAATGCTCATAGTTAAAAACCTTTTCAGGACGGAAAGTATTCTTTCCTCGAGTATAAAATGAGTAAACGAAAGCAGATTTTCCTGCACGTTTTCTATAACATGTATCCGAATTTATAAGGCCGTCAAAAATCAATGTGGAAAATCCGTTGTACAAAAGTAGTCATTTTATCGACTGTGTTTTGCCTGAAGGTCAGAGGGAAGTGCGTTCAAAATCCAATCTCTTGGCAAGTCCAGTATATCGAAAGATTATGGCGCACGATAATTGTTGTTATAACTCCACTTAAGGAGTTCTTCCCATGATATGATATTTCTAAACCACCAGTATGTCGGCTTTCGAATACGCTTTTTGATACTTCCTGTCAAAACCGTACTTACTAACGGTGACTACTTAATTAGTGTGCATTTTTTCACATTAATTTTCGATGGCTTTATAAATACAAATACATTTTATGGGAAACATGCACATAAATAGTCTTCTTTACACTCACTTGGTAGGAAATTACGTCGTCTTCGCGTTCTATACTTGAAGAAAGTGTATCTTTGGGTCATAAAAAATTTCTCAATTGCCGAATCGTGGCATCAACGCTTAGCGATTTCAGTCCACCTGCGTTCATTCTGCGTAGGGATAATCATATATTTTTCTATACCTTTCAAAAGATAAAATGTTGATTTCATATGATTTTGTAGCAGATGCGCACTATGCCATATACTTCATTAGAGCATTAAGAGAATAACAGGTACGATGCTGTATGATTGGACACTGCACTGTCATGAAGCTCCTCGTAGTTGGAGACTTCTGTAAGACCGAATGCAATCTTTCCTCCAGTATAAACGAGAAAGAGAAAGCAAATTTTCGTGCATGCTTTCTATAAAATGTATTTGAGTTTTGAAAGCCGTTGATAAGCAATGCGAAAAAATCGCACTACTTAAGTAGTCATTTTATCGACTGCGGTTTTGCAGGAGGTCAAAAGGAAGTGCGTTAAAAGCTGACCTCTTGGCGGGTCGTAGGATTATGGCGCACGTTAATTGTTATGACAACCCCATCTCAGTAATTCTTTCTAATGGAAAGCGCATTCCAGAATTTCGACAAGCATTTCGTGAGATCGGTCACCCACGGGACGACCCCCCAGGCCATTTGCCGGTCAGTTCCAAGTGCACCCCAGTGACAGCCGCCTTTTCCTGCCTGTTTCCCTTCTAGACTGGAGTACAAGTACATGAAGCTGGTGGAGGGCGCTGAGTCCCGCGTCAAGGGCTCCTTTGGCAGCAGCAGCCCCGGCTCCGAGGGCGGACCCCAGCAGCAGGGGACTGAGTGTGGCATCACAGAGGATGAGCAGGATTTGGACTTCCGCCGAGGAAATTCAATAAAAACCGTCAGCGCGGGGAAGTTGGACGTGGCTTTTAAACGGTCGCCGCAGCACCAAACCAAGCCGGGAGTCGGTTTTGGACCCGTAATCTTCCGTGTAAGTTTTCCCCATGTTTCACAAAAATAATAATCGCAGTAGAAGTATCTTTTTTAAATTACGGTCGGTGCAGCCGTCGTACCTCTTCGCACGATTGTTGCTATTATTAGATTATTCTCTGCTTCCGCGTTTTTTTTTATATTCATGGTGAGAGCGGGGCGGGAATGCCCATTTTCTAACCCACAATTACCGTAAATCCATGAAGATTAACGGGACCGTAAGCCTAGATGTAATCCTGATTCAAACCGATCTTTCCATAAAATAACAGTTTTTAACCACGACTTTCCGATGAAAATGTCTTTGATTTGCTTTTTTGCTGGAGATTTCTTTGTTCAGTGGTCAAGGAAGGTGGACATTAGGACGAAAATTGTGTCGAACTTGTCTCCTGTTCAGATTAAATTTATCACATTCTCCTATAGGTCTGTTTCATCTGGAACAAACAGGCTTTTGTTTAATTTGGTAAGGCGTGCATCTCCGCCAAGTCTGATTCACACCTCTAGAAACGCTAGCTGTGGAACTTCGGGATGCTGATCTGCGTTCAATTCAGGCACCAGAAACGCAGAGCTTGACTTAATCTTAATCAACTGCTGTCTGTCTGCGATATTCTATCAGGAAAGCGCGCCATCATAATTTTCCAAAATCCCATCATGTCAATCGAGACCAATGGACAGACGACAGACAACATTGGTTCTTTTGCCAGAAAAGTGGTTAAACTAAGCTAATTAACGACCCTGAGGTTCCCATGAATGCGTTTTTTGACGGCAGGTTTTCACGCCTTGATGGTGCCCGCTGTAAAGCCCAAGTATACTCAATTTTTTTTCAGAGAGTCAGACTCTAACAAGCCGCTGGTGCATTGAAGTTGGGTGCGACCTTCATGAAACTCTCACGCAAGTGAGTTTCGAATCGCTGTCACAGGCGTCTGATACACGTAATGCGAACATGGTCCTGCGTGTGGCACGCGTATACGAGCTGTCTAGCCTTAGAAATCACTAAACCCGCGGCCACCTCAGACCGTCTTGGCATTGTCTTGACATAGGAGCAAGGTCAGTTAGGGGATGAGAAAGATAGACGTAGATTCTGTGCGCGTCTACCGTCCAAGTCATCAGTGCCCCCCCCCCCACCCCGTGGGGCACTTTATGGATGTCGTCACCCGCGACAGTCGAGTTGTCATCGTACAGGTATTATGGTATGCATATACATTGAAATGGCAACTTCTGGCGCGTGCTATCGCTGCATTTCGAAAGCCAATGACGCTAATCACCGACAAAAATGTGCGATTAGTGAGGTAGCTTACGAAACATGATGATCGAAATCTGGATGATCACTTCTGGGCAGGTCGAATGTTGTAGGGTTTGTTACGAAGAGCGGGAACGGTGCAAATTCACGACCTAAATCAAAACGACGGCGCAACCACGCGCCGTGCAGTAGGCCAAGCCGACCGCAGCATGTCAACTCGGACAGCCAATTAGCGTGCAGTGCAGTATTAAGCACGCGTGATACATTTGCTCACACGTGCAGCGGATCGAATCTTCGATATTTTCCCGCAAGGAATTATCGCGCACGAGTTGACCAATCAGCGATCGCCAAGCGACACGCCGGAAGTTTCTGGAACGCTCATCACGACTAGGCGCGCAATAGGACGGAATATTACGGAACTCTCAAGGGACCAAATAAATACGGCGAGTTTGGATAAGCAAAAAACCCCGTGTTCGCGGGCTGTTTATTAAGTGATTTACCACACTGACAGTACAGGTACTAGCTAAAAACCAAAACTTTGCACATTAGCCTGAAGCGCTGAAGTAGTAGTCATTTTCTTATGCCTAATGCGTTCCTTACTAATTTAGTTAGCAAAAAACCCTTGCATTTTCGGTGAAAATCAAGCTCTGTCTTAAATTCACGGTCACTTATCTAAAGGTGGAAGATGACAAAATCATCGCGTCGACAGAAATCGAGATTTTTCGTTTTGAGTATTTTGAGGGAAACTTTCACTCCTGAGACGTCCCTAACTGCGAAATCGGCATTAAATCCCCTTTGTCTTAGTCAGCCGTATCTCGACCAATCAAAAACAGAAACTTTCCGTCGAATGCTCATAACATTCTCTTGGAACACAAAGCCAAACAGTCGGCAGTCTTTGATCATAAATTTTAACTCTTGATGGGTAAAGTTGGTCTGGCTTCTGATCAATTAAAGATTTTCCGTGAGTGTGCACAAGTTTCGTGAATTTTGTCACCCACTGGAAATGCTCTAAGGTCAACTATGGAAACTCGTTTATCTTGGCTGCCCTGTTCATCCGCACATGCAATAACCTCCTTTAGTCATTCCATCGATTCGCCCCGCCTAAACGTAAACTGCGCCGATTAGTCCGGGCAAGGTCAAATAGCGTTTATCAATAATTTGCCATCTCTAATGTACTCTTTACGGCCTGTGTTTTGATATTGGCCTCTGGGTGGCATCTGCATTTATTACAGATTCACTAAAGGTTTATCGATGCTACCAGCTCTAGTCAGCATTGTAATGCCTTTGAGAAGTCACCATAACACACAATGAATAAAGTGGTCACCTAGATTTCCTTTGTGCGGAAGCGAACAAGTTAAGGTGCTCGCTACGGAGATGGAAATCAGTGTCCAACTGTTTGGTCACCACTACTTTCGTCAGTGTTCCGACAAATATCTGATCGGAGAGTCTCCTAACCTACTTGCCAATGTATCGAAAATTACGTCATTCCATTTCTGATATAGCTATATCCCACATCAGCGTTTTTGGTTCTAAATAACCGCATAACTCTTTGTACCTCGGCCGATCTGTTTCTTTTCAGTTAGATAACAAAATTGTCTATCATCCCCGGCGGTATTGTCAGTCCTGGTCGGCTGCTTCCTATTTGTCGGAACTCATGCATGCCGATCTTTTCTCTACTTCCAGGGTCGCGTCGCGGAAGACTCACATATACTCACGCTGGATGAGGGCAATTCCACCGAGCCGATTTAAACCGCAGTCTGGGCAGAGTGCATATCAGCGTCCCGCGCCGTCCTCCAACTCCTACATGTCGTCTCCCTTTTTGTTATCTGCCTGTTCTGGTCTGCCGTGTAGTCAAGCCTCTGCCTCGTTAGCGGGTCGATTGTCGTCATTACCGTCCTGCTGCGGCTCGTCCTCCCCCCCGTCCGCCTCATTTTTGCAACCCTACACTCTGGCCCTCGCATTCTCGCATGTGTTCTGTATATGACTGCACCCCGGCACTCCCCCCCTCCCCGGTTCTGAAGGCTGTGACGAGGGCGAAGGACTGTTGTGTGCGCCCAGTTCATCCGACGCTTTTGTCGCCCTCCTGTCCTTCGACCCCTCTTCGACCTTTTGTGCACATTCATTTTTAGAAGCCGCGCTCATTCCTTTTCTTTCTCACTGGTTTTTTGTCAGTCGCTCTTCTATTCCCTTTCTTTGAAGTCAGCTGTCGTGTACATTCGGCGAAGGGAAATTTGCCAGTCATGGTGAACCTTGGGTAGTTTTTTTTGTCAGTGAGAGCCAAGAAAACGTGTAAGCAGCGCATGAACTCGAGAGACTCGGTCGCCAAAATGAACATATATATATATATAAGTTTAAAAAACCTTCCAGACAGCGTTGCTATGACTTTGCTGGAAGGTGATCGCGCATACCTTCTAGGCCATCCTGCTCCTGATAAGGTCATCTAACAAAACGATCGTTTTTTACCGCCCTGAATGGCTGACAGCGTTCAAAACAGACTGAAATTGGCGGAAGATTTATTAGATCAGATTGCAGAAAATGGTAAGTCAAACAATTGGGTCTTGGTTCCAGTGAAATGCACTGGGGTTGGCGATCGCACGATTTTGTGTCAGGTGTAACCGCGGCCGCGACCACGGGCTGGACATATTTATTGATTGCCGCCTTTTTGAATTCGCTAGCCTTGTCAACGTGGAGGTATTCGATCGACCGCGAAAACCAGCAGTGATTCGGACACTGGCATTAACTGCTTTAGGGGGTTTACGCCCGGTTCATTAAGCAAGCGATCACTCAGACTTGGGGCAAACTAGTCCCTCTATACCGTTGCCGTCGGGGTAACCGCTCTAAGAAGAATTCAAAACAAGAAAAACAGATCAGTTCCTGGACCCTGAACAAGGTTGTTCACTGGCATGTGAAACCCAGCAACAGGTCGCGCCACAGAGGCACCGGATCAAAGCGAGAGCCACATTAGTTCGCACCACGCGCTCATCGGGTAGTGCAGAACGCACGCCAGTCAATAGTCGCTGCCATGCATACGCGCCTTTGAGGTAGGTCTTCACACAACTTCTGACCACTCCTATCACCAGTCGATTTGGCGACTCTGACAGTCGGTTTGTGCACGAAATAGGAGTGAGTGAGGCTGAGAGAGGGGAATTCGTCCTCCCGCATTCATCACTACAATAATTCTGACGACTTCGAATCTCAGGATGCGCTACCAGTCTCTTGTTTGGAAGATTGTTAACTGACGGGGAAATTCGATCCTCCTCAAGCCTGGCAGTCCGGCTGAAATGGTTCCTTAATACGGTCTGTATGGCGCTGTAACTGATGTGACATCCGAGTCGATCTTACAGAAGCCTTGCACGTGAATTGAGGAGCAATTCGCGCGGAGTGCTTAGCTCTGTCGGCCACAGTCCACGCTCATTTCCTGCCGTCCTAAACTTGTTTTGAAAGAGGAGTAGACTTGGTGAGGGTGGGGAGAGTACGGTAGATGAGGCGCAAGTCTACTCCACTATGAAATTATTCAACTGTAGGTCACCAATGCGCGTCTGTTCGATGAGACATTCCGCAGATGTCTTCGCTCACAACAGTTGAACTGTCGTCGTCGGGTCCATCTCCTGCGTACACTGCTCTGCGTATCTAAATCCGGACTTCCTCTCCCATTCCATATATACCTCAATTGTTTTGCTGTTTCCATCTTGAAACTTCGGTATTTTTATTGTTCTAAAACTGAAGGAAGCAAGTTGATGTTTCCCTGTCCCTGACGAATCTTCTTAATTCCAGTGTTAGGTACATGAGATATTGCCATAAAAGGAGGTGTATACGTATGACCCACCCGCCAGACCAAGTAAAAGTAATTATTTAATCTCTCGACCACCGGGCCACAATCAGGAATATTCATTGTCATGGGAAGAAAAAATCACATATTTCAAGTAGCAGTGGAACAATAATTCTCCGTGTGAGCGAAAGAGTTAACTTTCTATCTTGGATTAAACCTAACTTGCATTAAAGTACATTAAACGAAAACAAGGCCAGTTAATAAAAGGACTACTTTTACTGAATTTTCACTGATCAGCAACGGTGTACGCTGTTGGCCAACTTTAGCCCTGCGTTGACGTGGGATTCGAACACAACCGCCAGAGTTAGTGACATGTGCTGTTTATTCGTCCCGCTGACTGCAGGACGTTTCGTCCAAACTAATGACCTTCGAACCCGCGGCTCCAAGTTTATTAAAATAGTTTAGAAGTGTGCTTGATTGGTCAGAGGGGGCAAATTTCGGTCTCTCCTGTCTCCTCGCTTTTGGCACCATTTTTGCCAGCGGCAGAAACTAGGAAAACTTTTTGACAACCAAATATATACACAAATAGACGGAGTTGCTATGGGATCGCCTCTTGATCCTCTCCTAGCCGATGTCTTCATGGGCAAGTTAGAGAAGTGTCAGCTAGACGACCAAATCAATAATCTAAGGCATTACGGTCACTACGTTGGCGACAACTGGGCAACTGCCAGCAGAGTAACCGGCAAAACCGTCCTCTTGGATGCTGCAAATCAAGCACATCCGTCGATCAGGTTTAAGTTGGAGGTGGAAAGGCCAGGCTCCCTGCCTTTCCTATACGTACTTTTAAGCAGAAGAGCTGACGATAGCATCCGAAAAAGCGTCTATCGAAAGGACATCTGGTCTGGACAATATACCATCTTCTAAAGTTTCGTACTCCTTCAACAAAAACGTAATCTGGTCTGCTGTATGGCGAAAAGGATGGAAAAATTTATTTGACATATAGCATTGATGAGGGGCTTAAAAGGATCCAGGACCTGCCTCGCGACAATGGGTGCCCTGATAGATTTATTGTAAGGAATCCTGCAGAACGACCGACAAAACTCATTATACCGAACGCAGAAAAGAACACTGTTCCTCAAAGTCCCCTTTCAAGGGGACGCGGCGAGTTGGCTCCTGAGAAGGCGCCTTGACCAAGCCGTTTCAAGGACCTTCCCGGGCAGCAAGAGTTCAAGTTTTGATTTCGACCAACTCCGTCTTACTCGGACCACCTCCATGTACATTTACTCCTTTCCTTGCTCCCGTGGAGCAGGCTACATTGGTCGTACGAGTCCCGGCAGCAAGAGCTCAAGTATTGTTTTTGACCAAACCCGTCTTACGCGGGGAAGATATGGATAGGCTCCTAGATCAGACCACCTCCACGAGTATTTACTCCTTTACTTGCTCCTTTGGAGCAGGATAAATTGGTCGTACGAGTCGGCGCCTATCCACAAGAATACGAGAACACCTGCCGGCATGACTGAGAAAGGGTGAAGTTAAGATCATACACAGCTGCATCCTGGCATATATGCTTGATTCTAGGCATCGTGTGGATCCCAACGAAGCCTTCCATTTGATTACCAGAGTCCGAACTAACGAAACAACTCGGTCAGTGCTTTCTAACAGCAGCAGAGGCAACCGCCATCAAGCCACAGCGGCCGGTCCTGTGCGCGCAGAACCTCTTACACGCTCCGCGTCTACCGTGGGCCAGGATCGATTAACTGTATGCAGGCCTCCGCGTCCCCACCTCCTTCTCACCTCCCCCCTTGTGACACGGCTCAACCGAACCCCCACTGTCACTGTCTGCCACCTCTCCTCTCCCCCCTCCCCCAACTCTATTCCCACACCCGTTTGTATGAAAGGACAAACCGTAATCGATAGCACTTACACGTCCATTTTGTACCGCGTTCGCATACAGGCCGATGAGCATTTATCGAAAGCATGGGTAAGCCAGCCAGATGTTCTTCTGGGAATTTTCGCAACTTTAAAACTTAGGTCTGTTTGGTGCCTGCAAGTGCAAGCATTTGGTTTATCAGCACACTAGACACAACGGGAGATCGCTACTGTGGTTGCATGTTCTTAACACAGCAGGATAATGCCTTCTCGTCTGTAAAAAATTGCACGGTGTGAATGGATGGGCTTTTGGGTGCGGCCGATATCAACCACTATGTAAGACAAGCGCCATTCCGTGTTTTGTGCAAAGATTGCAATCTGATCTATTTCCCCATCGACGCCAGTTTGATTGTCTTTTTCCTCTTTTTCTCCAGAGTCATACCAATTACCTATTCTTTTTATCCCCGAAAGACCTGCTTGGGATGGAGCTGTTTTTAAGAAGAAATGTCTTTGGTCTATTCTTAAGCAGATGGGAAAATCTGTTCGCTAACCGGCACGGAAGATTGTTCTGCAGGCATGGGTTTTAAAAAACCGCATTAAGCCTATCCAGTTGACATCTGGGTGGAAGCGAATAACCACGCTCTAAATATTTCCTCTGACTTCTGAAGGTAAACGAGGCGTGGGGGGATTTTGCTAAATATACTACAGCCTCAGACGGAATGAAAAAACTTTACAATTTTTACGGCCCCACTTTACTCGTGTAAGCCACATGCCTCTAGTCTGAATTTTGTAAGGCGACATGTAGGCGGTATCCGCTTAATCACTCCCAAAATACTCTGCTTTATGCATTCTTATGCCCGTTTCAATGTCGCCCTGGATTTTGCGTGAACAGTCCCCTATTATATGACTGCGCAAATGCAGGAATTCACATGCCACCTTGCCAAAATGCAAATGCATTCGTGATATTTCCTCATAGGTTTGCCTTCCCGTTGAGAATTTTTCTCAGAGTCCATGACTGCCTGCTCCTTCAGTTCGAATTGTTGCAAAATCGCGCAAAATGTCGAAATCATGACAGGCTTGACAGCATTCAGATTGCGGGGTTGCGGATTCCGTAGACTCATTGCGCATGAAATATTCTTTTTGCAAAAAAGAACATTTTTTCTCGGAAGGTATGCAGTAATTGCATACCGCCCTGTAGTACAGCGCATGACTTGTCTCGTGAAATTTGATAACGGAGACTGATGCCAGAATTTCTGGTCGTCTTTACGTTGCACATTTTGTTCGCTCATCCACATCCTCCAACGAAATATCCTATTCTTGTGCAGAAATTGTGTTTACGCAATTATTGCAAGTAAAATATCAGTAAACGTTTGCGAAAATGGACGATGAAACATATTCGTGCAATTTCCTATGACAGACAATTCAGAATCTGTCTTTGTGGACAATCTATAAAAACACTGAAAATCGTGAAGTATTCAGCAAAATTTGGAGGCCGATCTGAAACTCAACTTAATCCAAAACGAACTAAAAGTATGAATTAATTTAACGGAAAAAAGGTCTCTCTACAACCACAAAATGGTATGTTTACGATCATGCTTATCAGTTCTAGTTAAATTTTTTAGGCACCGACCGGCCTTACAGCATGTCACCTTATGAAATCTTTTACACCTATGACGTCCCCATCGGTGAAATCAAGAAAAATGCAGCTTCTCTTGTTGAAGCCCGTTTCATTTAACTCAAACGAGTCAGTGAGTGCTGACCTTAACGACAACAAAGAGAGATGCACTTCCATAGATATAGCAGAAAAGCTAATTATCATGATGTACGGTTATACAGTACGTGACCTATCTCATGAAATCTGATAACGGAAACTGATGCCAGAATTTCTGGTCATCTTTATCGTTGTGGACTTTTTTCGCTCATCCACATTCCTCAATGAAAGATCCTTTTCTTGTGCAGAACTTGTGTTAACGTAATTATATCAAGTACAATATCAGTAAACTTTTGCGAAAATGGACGTTGAAATGTACTTGTGCAATTTCCCGTGCTAATACAATTCCTAGACTCCAGTTACAAATCTGAGCGACTTTTTATTGAAAGGATAGTAATTTACACGCGAGAGTTTTAATAAATAGATTCATATGGGCGCTCTGCCGTGCATTCATAATCGAAGAACGGAGCCCAAAAGCTAGCACAAACAGTGAAAATGACCTCAATGTAGGGAGGGAGGCACGTTCTTACATTTACGGTAGAACAATGTTAGCATTGTTTAGGAACGTGAGGGAAACGGCCAAAAGTGTCAAATTTTTACCTGGCCTCATCGAGCAAAAATGCAAAGTACACAGAGATCCGCGAAAGGAGTGCAGTAATAAAGCACTTTCTAAAGAGGTAACTGATCAAGGAAATCTTACTTATTGATCGAAGGCATATTCGTTGCTGACTTTCGTTGTGGACAGTCATTTTCCTCGAAAATTAAGTTTGATATTTGAATGAGTCTTCACCTGTGACATATACGACCATCTTCTTGAAAAAAACGCCCGAACACTCACTAGTTCCGTAAATGCCTTTAAGTATAATCTTATTTTAAAGTTCTCAATAGACAGGTAATTTAGGACCTGTCTTTACGGACGATTGACTGAAAAAGCTGAAAATCATGAATTATTCAGCAATATTTCGAGGCCGATCTGAAACTCAATGTTATCCAAAACGAACGAAAAGTGTAAATTACTTTAACGGAAGAAAGGTTCTCTCTATGTTTACGATCACACCGACCGGTCTGAGAGCATGTCACCTTATGAAAACTTTTGTTCCTATGATGCCCCCAGTTTATCTTGTTGAACCCCATCTCATTTAACTCAAACGGATCAAGGATAACACGAACCCTGGATAACTGTTTTGGAATCTACACTCAGAATGTCTGTATTTGACAAACGGCCATGTATGAAATCACACTAATTATTAAACGATATATAAATGTAAACTTCACTAAAACACTTTTATTAGACGTTTATTTATTTCTACTTTCATATTTACTGCGTTTGCGGCATGAGAATACATTCAATGCTTCTAAAAATGAAGTTTTCTACATTAGAGCAATTTCTGATTTTTTTGGGATATTGCGCTTTTCAAAATAAATCGACATTTCTAAACAACGCAACACTGCCTTAAATTGTTCTTTTGTTTTTAATTCTTTAAACTTTTCCTTATTACCATATACATGGATTCATCAAATGGTGTCGGTCTGCAAGTGATTGGCAATGATTCGTAAATTTCGACACATTGCCTGAGTTAGGTCACTAAGTACTTGTGACATTTTATGGAATGCTTTCTCTTAATTCAGGGAATTTTTGTGTTCAAGAGTACTTGGTCTGTCCTAAACCCATCCCACCCAGATCTCTGAACACATTTTTAGTTGATATAAGACTGAATAGGCTTTAGCTTTTATACCAGTTACACTTTATTAAACTGGTGACATTTCATGTTTAAGAATACCGGTTCTGTCTTAAACACAGCTAATTAATAAAAAGATTAATAGGATTATACCGTTGTGATGCCGTTAGATAGAATCTAACAGCGGCTTACGACACTTAAATATTGTCCCGGCTGATTATGCGCTGACCTTTCGACCGTCGATAGGGACAGCATTTAACCTAGTCTAGGAAAGGGCGCAGCGGCGATTAGCTGCCGACTCGATTTGTAGTTAAGTTGAATTGCGCAGCATATATCTCACTTTCTGTTTTCGTACCCACTCCATTTTACTAATAAGAAGACTAGAGATGGATTTGGACTCAGTGACTGTCCAAGCTAAATAGTTTGTCTGAACGCATGAAACATACAATCTAAAGGAAATTGGCAGCAGAAAAGGTGGTGTGTGGAGTCGCACCCCATACGAGAATCCCAGTTTAAGCTCAAAAAGCAGGACTGATCTTGGAATATCCCTCAATCCCGCGTATAATCTCAGTAGACCTTGAGTTTGGAGTCTTCTAGTCCGTTGCCTTAAGCCTATAAGAATAGTTTCGAGGCGTGTTTCATTGGTCGTTTGAACAGGGTAAGATTGGATGACAAGAATCCTCCCTCTAACACCCGTCACACTCATAAATGTTAACAATTAGGGACTATCGCAAACAAATAGCTGTTTGAGGGCTGCACATAGTTGACAGTATTATCGTAGTTTCAGCTTATCGGATCAGCAGTGACGAATCCGAATCCGTCTTTATAGGTATTTGTCGGAAAGCAGGAAGCAGTTGCATAGCTGGAGCCCTCCCCCTTACGGTACAGACACTGCCCATCGTCAGGCTCCTTTGACTGCTTATAATTTATAAGCTAGAATTACTTATTCCCTCTATGCACAGAGCGTAGCGCGGCATTGACCAAACTCATTAAAGAAACGTCTAAATCCACATTAACTTCCGTTCAGCATTACGTAGTATAAAATGCGTTTTCGATTAGATATGACTACTTAGGCGTTGTTGTAATATTGATCATCATAGAGCATACTTCAAGGATAATTAAATCACGCCAGAAAGGCCGACTTATAAATGCTTTTATTTCCGGCTGCTTGCAAAAACCGTACTCAACAAAAATTTCCGCTAAACCAGTGAGCACTCCTTTCACTGATTTTTAATACCCTTAAAAATTAGACATATTTTGCAGAAAGCACATATCAAATACCCTATCAGTTACTTAATCGAAAATGTATTCCAACCTCTGAATAGGTTTGAATCCGAATGATCGTCGGATTTTTGTGTCCCGTTTTCAAACCAGATGCTGTACCACTTTTAATTTCACAAAAATCACACATGCAAGCCCTGTTGTGTGTCGAAAAAAAATCAATATGAAAAGAGAGGTATTGTGCCAGTTGGATGGCGACCTCGTTTTTATAAAAAGGGTCGTAATTAAAATTACTTTGAACAAAACATTGTTTTCCGAATAAAAAGCGATGATGGTTTTATTTTCCTAAAATGTATAAAAAGTGATCTTGTCGTACATATTTTTGAAATGTTCGATTTTTTGAGTACAACAAATAGCGCTGGGAAAAGCGAGTGGTACTTAGGCAAAAATTTAAGCATCCGAAGGCCGGCATGATAGCGTCACCGAAACGCCGTTGAGATTATGCTGCAAGATAACCGCCAACCGAAATCACGTTTACAAATTGTAATTATTTTTTCCCTGTGACACCTCACAAACTCTGCGTTATGCAGGCATGCGCTCTGTCAGCTGAGATCGGGGATTTACGATGTCACGTGACGGTGGGGACGGAGATAGGCTTTTCGGTTTATTTTCCAAACGAGATTCATGCTCACCTTGGCGATTATTTCTGCAAATAAATTTGCGGTATATTTCCATTGCATCCTTTATAGGTGGCATTCATCTTCTCGATTTTTGTTTGCACTGCGTCAGCAATGACCGCTGTTTGAAGTTAAATTATAAAAGACTACAAGATTGTCCATGACAGTTATTTGTATTCCGTGACTTTTGTGGCTGAGATGCTGGAGTGGTCGTTTTCAATTTCACTGCAATAATTAAGGACAAAAACCAGCTACGGGCATTCCGGCGCTGGTTTCCCGCGACCACGTAGCGCGGTATTGACCGAAATCGTTCGACAAGCTTATAAATTCGCATTACTCCCATTCCAACATTGGATAGAAGAAAGAAATATTAAAAACGACAAAGGAGACTAGAAAATCCATTTGCGGCCATTGCCAACCAGACATGTCGAAAATGCGACCTATATAACCTGAGGCTTGAGCACCGGACGAACATTTCTCATACTCAGCTCATTAAACGCTTTCTCAATTATGCTTGGTATCACCGATCGCAACCTAAAAACACTTCGTCTATGGCTCCCTTTGTAGATAGTTTGACCCATAACCGCGCAGCAATCAAGCGATCCGGGTTGAAATCTCATATCCCGCAAACCCAGGGTTCGACATGTCCGTCTTACGATGGCTAATAAGCCTGAAATGACCATTCTATGCCTCCCATGTTGAGACTTCTCTTTGCATTAGTAGTAATCGCAAAACGACTGTTTTCGGGGAATCTGCATTGGGACGAGTATGTCCTGTCACCCGATCTATGAATGGCCTTTCTAAGTCGAGGCAGTTTATATGTATATACTACCTGGACTACCTGGACATATATATGATTTCGCACAGAGTAAAAAGCAAGTAACGATTTTTACTCTGTGCGAAATCAGCACGAAATCCTATGTGGACAGAATAACATTCCATGGATAAGTTCTTCAAAATATGCGGATAATTTGCCGTGCGTTTTTTAGATAACATCCTTGGACGTTTTTAGCTCTCGATTTCTTTTTAAAGACAAAGAATATTTTGAAGGCAGTTTACTTGTCTGTAAGAAAAGCTGTCAGAGCTGTGCACTTTGCCAGCGCATTTTTTAGAATGACCAAGTTTCCGGAGGCAGCATTAAAAGTTACAGATTTATGCATTTCAATTGATGCAGTAGATAAAGAGAGCTCTATATTGTATGCCAAATGAAAACGCTTAAATAACACAAAAGAGATTGTCATTGGCCCACTTACAGCCAACCACCAATTTCCGGCCGGATTATTGAGCAAGCGAAGGGACACCAGAATGAACGCCTGCGGTTTGCTATCCGTCCTAGAAATTCCAAAACGTGCTTCCGACTAGACAGGCCTACATAGGTGGGGTTGCAGTACTAAGTATTGTACAGAATATATTCCGTTCACAGTAATTCTACTATTAAATTTCTGAGCGCTGAGCTTGCCCTGGCTAACCTCCTTGCACGTGTTTCAGTTGTCTAAAATGCCAGGTCAGATTACTTCTATTGCGCCTTCCAAAAACTCCCTATCAGCCTCATTTGAGCAAACCTTACAATTGGCAGAGAAAATGCTAGATATAACATTTGACAAACACGTTTTTTTCGGTAGCTCGTCATCAGGCCAAAACAGTTACATGGAAGTTGATAATATGGGAAGTTGCAGGGTTTGTAAGTGATTCAGGGGCTATTAACACTCATCGTTTCCACATCGCCCGCATGGCTAGGCCTGTTATGGCGAGTTAAGGCCATTGCGTAAAGAGCGAGGGGGAGGGGGGACATAGGCTGTGAGCGATTTTTGTATGTCGGGTACGTTGAGCACACATCACTGCCATCAGGAGATTGGGGCGATGTGCAGTCACCATCTAGGGTTGGCCGCAGATGATAGAGCGCCTGAGTCAACGTCTTCTGACAACATTGTACTGGATTGGCTGGCCTTATAGCCACTGCCTCGGTTGCAGCTAGCACCCGTTGGCGTAGGCCTCTAGAGAAGCTTGCTGACCTCTGCTGGACAATCTGGAAGACTTCTTTGGCATCGACTCGGCGTTTCGTATTGACATTATGTGCGAGAATAGAACTTGAAATCGATTTCTGTTCACCCCTATCTAGCCATATATTGTTATTTTATGAACTGGCGAATCAGCCCACTTATTGCATGAGAGGTTCTAATGGTTTTTCTCACAAGTGCCTAGGCGGCAGGCTGTTCCAGCAGAAATGCAACTGTTAACTTTTGCTAGGCAAAATGTTGCTGTCGGCGATTTCAGGGGAACCGTCTCGGTAACAATAAAAACAGATTTGATATTATGCGCTGTGCTGGACATTTTTGTCTTCAGGCAAAAGCATTCTGCTTTATGGTAAATTACGGCAGATGGCGAATGTCAAGGAATCTTAGGCAAAATCATGAAATGCGTTTTCGAATAGAAAAGACTACTTACATTAGGTGTACTAACTCATGAAACGTTGACCGAAATACTGAAATGAGCATTCGTTTTGAAAAATTTTCTTAAGAAGGATTTTAAAAGTCACCAGGTTGCAACGCAATTCTATCATAAGTAACCTGCCACAGGATGCCGGCTCTTGGACTAATTTTTTTCCAGCCGTATGCAAAAACCATATTCTGTAAAAAATGAATACTTATTTGACATGTATTTGTCTCATTGATTTTCGATAGGCTAAAAAACTCAATTATATTTTATGGAAAACATGCATAAAAATATTCTTTATTTCATTCAGTCGGTAGAAAATTACGTTTTCTTTCAATTATGTACCCGAAAGAAGAGTATAATTTGATTTTAAAAAGTTTACAATTATAAGGTTTCTGAGTACTATGAAATGCCTGTTTTTAAAGTATCGTGTATCTACGTTTACTGTTGCTGCTTGTACAATTTACAATATGGTTACAATCCACTGTTTTATTTTATGAATTCCACTAAGTCTCTTCCTAGTACCGTAAATGAATATTTGTTTTTCCGTGTGCATAAAATAAATGGCTTGTAGTTTGTAGTCCCATAATGCGAGCGTCACGGCAGGTCAGATTCGAAATTATTCGGGAACTGAAAAAGTTTTCCAAAACCGAATTTTATCCTTCCTTTGAGTATGCGACTGGATGGAGACGTAATATACCACCAAATGAGTAAAAGAATGAATAGTGTATGCAGTTTTCTTATTAGTGATGACTGAATTCTTAAGGATATCGAAAATCAATGAGACAAATGCTTGCCATATAAGTAGTCATTTTTTGCAGAGTGTGGAAAAGTTTTCGAAAACCGAATTATCTCCTTCCTATGAGTATGCAACTGGATGGAGACGTAATGTGCCACCTAATGAGTAAAATAATGAATAATATATGCAAATGTTCTCATGAAATATGGTTGAATTCTTAAGGATATCGAAAATTAATGAGACAAATGCATGCCACATAAGTAGTCATTTTGTACAGAGTATGGCTTTTGCATGCGGCCGGGAAGACATTCGTTCAAAAGCAGGCATCCTGAGGCAACTGAACTATTATAGAATTAGGCTGCATGATGATTAAATGTGAAACTCTGCTTAAGTAATCTTTTCGAAACGAAAACTCATTTTAAAATTTTGGCAAACATTTCATGAGTTAGCACACCTATTGTAGGTTGGGTTAGGATATTGATTATCATAGAGCATAATCTTAAGATAGTTCAGCCGCGCCATAACTCTGACCTCCGTATGCATTTCTTTCTGGACGCATGCAAATTACACACTTGTAAATAAAATATAACTCATGTTGAGTGGAATTGTCCCCCAAAATCTGGACACTACAACCCTGCCTAAGTAATACTTTCTAACCATAAACACATTTGAGAATTTCGGTTGTTGCATGCGACACGTATTTTACACGTTAATGCTTGGAAGGCAGGGGATAGGTACTGTTTGTTTGTCACGACCAAATGTTTGTCTTCACTGCAGAACCTCGGCATAAAAAGCAATATTTATGTTCTCAGTTGAAACTGGTCGGACAGGATCAGGGAGGAAAAGGGGTCTGATATACGAATCACCGAGTAGATATCAAAGAAACCTTTCAAGTTGTCTGTCGGACAACGTCAAACGTTTCTCGAGGCCAACGCCATTGGCTGCTAACAACGGATGAGGCAGTCTCTGTAAGCCCATCGAATCCATCACTTTCTAGTCAGAGGAGGTTGGTACAGGCACCCAGTCCTCCGTGGTCATCGCCGACTCCTGGTGCTAATCGTTCGTCGTCCCAATCCCCTGATGTGTACTCCGCGTACTCTACCTACCCACGAAAGTTCAACCGTCGTGTCTGACGATGTTCACCATGTGCTCCACAACAAGGGGCGGCACGCACGATGACGTACATATGAATATCAAGAGTAGACTTGCGCTGCATCTACCGCACTCCCTCCTCTTTCACACCTTGGCCAGATGTCAAGACATTGCTAGCAGAAGATTTTATTTGCAATCCGACGCCCTCAAAAGCCGGGAGCAGAGCAAGGGGTGTCGACTAGAACTGTATGAGAAAAAAGTAGGCCTGGTAGCCTTAAAAACGGTTTAGGAAAACGCGAGCCGCAAGCACAGACCCTTTGAAATTCTGGCTTGGGAATTCTCGGGTGCTAGCGCAATTGTGATAAGCTGATTAATTCGGTGTTGCTGATTTGGGACTCCCTTCCGATTTTACTGCAGCCCCTTGATATCACACCCACAGTGTCGTTTCTACAGGAGACGTACAAACGTGTAGTCGTAAAAAACGACGAAGGTATCTGTCACGCTGAGTTCTCCATCAAACTCGTACCGTTTATGCGTCGAGAGGACTCATCAATGGAGTAGGTTTACGTCAGTGGAGACCTCTGTGACTTTCAGTCAATTTCCTTCCATTTGCCAGTGGCTGGTTTGATCCCAGGCGCCTAGGACATGTTGTGGCCTTTTGCGTTATTAACTTTCCAGGAGCAAACACTACTCTGCGGGTCAGCGGCAGAAAGTGGACTTAACTCGTTTTGAATAGAAGGATTTGAGCTTCAGCCCAAAGATGAAACTAGTAGACGGCGAGATACAGTCCAAGTAACAGTTCGGCCGTCACTTCCGACGATGCCCACCTTGTGCTCCACGGCATAGTGTAGCAGGCACGGTGGCTTGCGTTTGAAGTGGTTTATAGTGACTGTAGACATGCACAGCATCTACGGCAATCTCTCCTGTCACTAGAGCCCATCGTCAAGACATAGTCAAGAAGTCCGGATACGGGAGAGGGCGTAACTGGCTGGCGCGGCCGAATCCGCGCCTAGGAGTACCAATACACTCCCTGGCCCACAAAAATACACTTAACCAGGATTTTAACCAACAAAACCAGCATCACAACAGGTCAGAAAAAGGAGGATTACTGGGCAACCACGTTTACGACCTGTTTACCCAACGGGATGGCAAGCACATCTTCCGGTAGGGAAGCAGGTTCCAGAGAACTGAAAGCACGCACCAGGCCGCGAGAGCCACGCGCTGCTGTCATAGCGGACGCTCAAAAACCTTATCTCACCACCCCCCATCCCCCAGTCCCAATGACCACAACAGGACAATATCGTAATATGGACGTTGTGGGGACGACGAGTGAGAATAACCTCTACATAAGTGTATGGGCCTGATGATAAATTACCGAAAAACACGTGTTTGCCAAAATGACTTTCAAAGCAAATGCCATTTATGGTATGCAGAGCTATTATTGTAGAACAGCGGAAGACAACAGAGGATAGAGGTAGATTGATACAATATGGTTTCCAACTGATTCTGCCTTCATCCAGCCAATCGCAACCTCGATCACCGGCAGGGAGCACGACCATAAACATGCGTACGCACATAGCGCAGATGGTCCACAGATGGGGTCTATCAGATGGGTCGTAAACACTTCATCGAAACGAAGTAAATCAGTGCTTCGCCACCTGGCATTCTCTGTGGTTGCAGGCAGGAATGGGCGCACACGCATCTATTGGCTTCCCAAAGCAAATAAGCATTAGGCAATGAGCTACCAGGTCGAACTCGACCAAACTATAATAACGGTGAATGGACGTAGGCTGATAAATAACTGTTTCGGGCCTATTCAGCCCTCATTTAACCAGTCCTAACCAAAAACGCCCCTAATGGTGCATCAATATTAATTGCAAAGTAGTTTATTTAAATTATGCATTGTACACATTGCTGAAAGAAGCGAACAGGCGAGTCCCAGGTAGCAGTTCAGAAGATGAAGATGCGATCACTGGGACAAGAAGTTTATTGGCCTGACGTTTCGGATTCTCACTCGAATCCATCATCAGAGACATTCGCAGATAGAGGTGAAGGTGGCACCAGGAGTGCAGTATTTATAGCACGTGGCTGCCGTGGGACCGTATGCGCACTGCAATTAACAGTTCTCACAAT
>CACRXP010000189.1:612540-706010 GCA_902702965.1 Spirometra erinaceieuropaei | reverse complement strand
CAACCACGTGCTATAAATACTGCACTCCTGGTGCCACCTTCACCTCTATCTGCGAATGTCTCTGATGATGGATTCGAGTGAGAATCCGAAACGTCAGGCAAATAAACTTCTTGTCCCAGTGATCGCATCTTCATCTTCTGAATTGTACACATTTTCCAATGACTTTCTTTGAGGTTTGCACTAATTCTCATAGACAATTGCTTTACCCTAGATACAACGGTTTTCCAGTGATCGATCCAGATCGCGCTGATACGTGTTGAATCACTTGATCGACGAGACTTACTAATCGGAGCAACGAAATAATATCAATGTCAAGCAATTTGTCTTTTCGTGTATATTTTCGGGTTTTTTGCCTGACATTTTTCGATCCATGCGGGTTTCTTTTGCAACCTGATTTTCTGTAATGTCGCGCCTGCGATTTCAGACTTTACTGGTGATTAATGGAGCGGGATTACGGGTTTTTTATTCGTTTTACGGGGATAGTTTTGTCAGAGTGCCAAATATATCGTTAATGTCTTGTTTTGTGAAAATTTGCTTTTGGTCCAGTTGGCGACCGGATCACTAGATTTTGTTGCGGTGCAAACAATCGACAGTGCACCAAGTGTAAATGCCAAAACTACCAGTGATTGCTTTCAGGGGGTCTGCATACGCTCTCCCAACAAACGACACGTCACCAAAACCCTCCGCATGATTTTGACCAATTGGCTTGGATCCGTATATCTCCACTTTAGCGCCCCCCCCCCCCGATCAGCAGATTTCCTTATCTGTCTAAAATACAGTCTATGCTCCCAAATTGAATTCTGCCGATTTAGGGCCGTGATAACTCCTATATGGAGAATAAATTCTTGATAATATTGATGAACAAAGCGTCTGTCCGAACGAACCGGCATTTGCTGTATGTCGCTTTGCGAACAGTGTGATTTTGGATGGAAGCACTATCCGTTTTGTGCGTTACTGTTGTCACATCTGGCGAATTTGCCTTGGAGAAGCCTATCAACCGGTTTCCAAAGCAAACACCTCCCGGCATGACTGCGAAACGGCGAAACTAGGAGCATATCCAGCGCCATTCTCGTGCATGTTGTCGATTCCGGACAGCATGTAGACCAAAATGAACCTTTTCGTGTGATTTATAAGGTCCCATCGAGCTGTTCTAAACCACTGGCACAATGCCTCTTAGCAACAGCAGAGTCGGTCGCCATCAGGTTGCGAAAACCCACCTTGTGCACACAGAAGAACCACGTTCAGGCTCCACGCCTACAGTGGTCGAAGGTCGACTAACGCTACAACTCTCCCACGCCCTTCCGCTCTCACCCTGCCACTGATACTGACTGCTATTACCCCCCGCCCTCCCCCACATTCCCACGCCCAGCCTGTGTTTTAAGACGAACTTTAATCGATTTCTCTTATCGCTGATGTGTTTTTACTTCTACCTTCCCCCCGCACATACTTGTACTGACCCGACGAGAATTTATCGGAAGCTACGTATGCCCGCCACCTCGTCTTCTGGTTACTGCTATGGGAATTTTCACAACTCTAAAACCTCGACAAATTTGAAGTCGAAGCGGGGAGCAGTTACTGACAAAGCAACACGTCACTGGAATAGCTACCTCTTGACAATGTACGTATTCAACCGAGGGTGTCCTAAGCCCTGAGCACACTGGATTATTGAGCAGTTGTGTCCGGGCTGTGTTGGCCGCGATCGAGAATACGCAACATGTGAGTGTCAGTACCATCCACCCTGAATCGGCCGTTGTCCATCCATGATAGGTCGGTGAGGGTCGCCCTCACATTGCACATGAAGTTAGTCGCAAGTGACTTATTGGACTGTCCCATAATTTTGTCTCATTTCTTCAAAGAAGTAATTAATTACACAGTGCGAGACCGATCTCATGAAATGATGGCCGAAATTCTGAAATGTGTTTTCGATTAGGAAGGATTACTTAGGTGGGGTGGTAATATTGATTAGCATGCAGTATAATCCTATAGCATTTCGGACTCAATAGGATGTCGGCTTTTAAAATACACTCCTTTTTGACCTTCTGCAGAAACGGCGATCTGCAAAAAACGACTAGATGTGTAACATGAATTTTTCTTATTGATTTTCGATGTTCTTACTAATTCAAATATATTTTGTAGAAAACGTGAACAAAAATATGAGTTCTCTTACACTTTCAGAAGAAAATCACACTGTTTTCATATCTTATGCCTGAAGAAAGGATATATTATGGTTTTAAAATGTTTCTAATTATGAGATTTATAAGACCGTGCGATGTCCATATACACATTAGCGTACATGTCCGTTTACCAAGGTTTCTCATGAACTGTACAACGCAGTCCAGATCCATTGCAAAACGTTATGTCTATATGGTGTCTTCTTAAAGACATAGAGGAATATATGATTTTCTTTACGCGGAAAGCATGCACCTTGTAGACTGAAATCGCCAAGCGCTAATGCAATGGCAGGTCAGGCTCAAAATTATTTGGGAATTATAAATTTGTTAAAAACCTAAATATACACTTTCCTCGGGTATAAATGTGAATACAATGTGATTTTCTACCAAATGAGTAAAAGAAAGCATATTTTGGCGGATGTTTTCTATAACATATATTTATATTTAAAAGACTATAGAAAACAAACAGGAAAAATGCATGCTAATTAAGTAGTCACTTTTTCCAGATCACCGTTCCTGTAGAAGGTTAGAAAGTAGTACCTCCAAAAGCCGACATCCTGATGAGTCCGAAATGCTATAGGATTATGCTGCATGCTAAGGAATATTACAACGTCACCTGATTAATCCTTTCTAATCGAAAACATAGTTCAGAATTTCGGCCAACATTTCATGAGATCGGTCACGCACTGTACATTCCCTTCGTTGTTCATGACCTCCTGCCTTCGTCAGGCAGTTTTCTGATTTCATGCTTGGAGGCACCTGAGATTTTGACGTAGAGAAGTTATCGATCCAAGTTTGAAGATCCACATGGGTGTCATGGCCGACTAAGCTAAACTGTCCGTCTACGCGCGCCACTCACCATCCGCCTCCAGCAGCATGCGGGGGGCTTTCGTGAGAGCAACCCGAATCGCAAATGTGTGAAAGTGGAGAAAATACTTTTTTAATAAACAAGAATGCGATAAGCACCATTCTGTCAACCAGTGTGGAGGTATAGTCGTCTTTAAATAGGCGGCGAGGATAAAAAAGTTTTGGAAATTTCTGTCCTGGTCATTGAGTCCGATACTGGCGCTTAAAAAGATTGTTGGTAACAAAACCAACATGTCAATGTTCTCGAATTAACATGCGATTCCGATCTATGCTGAACAAAACCAAAACCTCGCTCAAGCAAGCTTTCCTGATGCGAGACATATTAATGTATTATAGTCAAGCTTCACGGTGGGTCATTTTTTAACTGACATTTTGGTCTTGAATTCTAGATACTCTCGCAAACCTGTTATATACTCACAAACTGAAATTCATATTGAATTGTCACGTCCAGCTCTTAAGCACTACCTAATCTGTATATAAAGCCAATCACGCTTGAGAATGAGACGATGAAAAAGATTTATTGAAAATTGCACCATTTTTAGCGAGCTTATTTAAAAACGAACCGCCCTTAGGTTTTCAAAAGATTATGTAGTTTACGTATTCGCAGGTTTTCAATAAACCTTACACCTACGATAGGAAATCCACTATTCCCTTATTGGTTGATTGCGGAAATAAAATCTAGCCAAATTGGAGGATCTGCCATGGTCATAGATCGAACTGCCAAATACGGGCTTTTGCGGACGTGCGATAACGAAAACCGACCGTATGCGCGCAGAAGAGCCCAATTTAGGCTCCGCGCTTACTGTGGTCGAAAGTCAACATGCAACTTTCTGCGCCTTTCCTCTCTCGCCTACCTGCCTGTTTTTTAAACTAACTTAAATCGATTTCTCCTATCACTGGCATGTTTGGCTGTACCCTGTACTGGTCTCAGGAGAATTTAGTGGAAGAAATTGTATCCTCGCCAACTGGTCTTTTGAAGGAGGGAGAAAACAGAAAAGAAAACCAGAATTGAAGCCTTCCTACAGTCTATACTTTCTCTAGTCGAGATGTCGGCATGTGTACTTCTTCAGTTAGAGGGTCCGGTAACTCTTGCGCCAAGGGCATTGGAATGTCGATCAAGAAGACGCTAATAAAAAAATTAAAACGAACCTAATTAAAAATGCTTGCCCTGTACATCAGAACTAAAGTTCTGAGAGGCTCCATATTCCCGTGTTCGGCAGAGGAATTACCTACAGTGAGTGACCGATCTCATGAAATGTTGGCTGAAGTTTTGAAATGTGTTTTCGGTCATGAAGGATTACTTGGTCGCTTTTGTATTATTAATCACCTTGCGGCAAAATCTTATAACATTTCGAACTTGGCAGGATGTCAGCTTTTGAAAATACTACTTTTCAGTCTACTGTAGACATTGTACTCGGTAAAAAATGGCTACTTAAGTAGCATGTGTTTTTCCCACTAATTTTTGATGATATTGCAAATTCAAACATATTTTGGAGAATCCACAAACAAAAACATGCTTAATTTCAGTCGTTTGCTAGAGAATCACGTCTTATTTATATTTAATACTTAAGGAGGTAGTATAATTAGGTTTTAAAAAAGTTTCTAACTATGAGATTTTTTAAGATCACGCGATGTCCATTCATATAGCATCGTACCTGGCCGTTTCCCACAGCTCCTCATGAAATGTCCAACATAGTCCGCGTCCATTGCAAAATTTTATGGACTCTGTATGATAGTTTTTTACTGGCATAGAAAAATCTGTGATTTTCTTTACACGGAACGCATGCGCCTTGTAGACTGACATCACTAAGCGCTAATGCAACGAAAGATCAGGCTCAAAATTATTCGGCAAATAAAAAACCTTTTAAGACCTAATTATAGGCCGTCCTTGTGTATAAACTATAAAGAAGACGTAATTCTCTATTAACTGAACGAAAGAAAACATATTTTTGTTTATGGTTTCTATAAGATATACTTGCAGTTGTAAGACCATCAATAATCAATGAGGAAAATGCATGCTACTTAAGTAGTCATTTTTTACCAAGTGTCGTTTCTGCAGGAGGTCAAAAGAAGTGCATTCAAAAGTCGACATCCTGGCGAGTCCGACATGCTATAGGGTTATGCTGCATAATAATCAGTATAACAACCCCACGTAAGTAATCCTTCCTAATCGGAAACGTATTTCATAATTTCAGCCAACATTTCATGAGATCGGTCAGTCACACCTTCAGCTTATTTCGCGTTTAGACTTTGTCCTCATTAATACGTTTGTCCTTCTCACCATGCGGGTTCTGTGTCCACACGGACTGGGCGCTAAAGAAAACACCACATTGGTCTTTTCATTGGAACTGATCGTGCACTGTGTAGGTATGGATTCATTGCCTGACAGTATGATCTGGGTCAACTTGCTTTGTCAGAAAATTACCTTCGTACTACCCCGCACTAGCTGTGACTTCATTGGATGGCAATCCTTGGAGTCGCGCAACTTCTCACTTATAGAACTAAATTTCTCTGGCTAATTTGTTTAGAAGTTACATGGCACTCGACCCCTATTCATTTTTGCGCAGGTCTACGGAGTGGGAAGTTGTATCTGCAAACCTAATGCCTTTCGCAGCGCACGAATAAGACCTTTTCCTTCCGAAAATAGCCTTTATTCGTGAACCGTTGTTAAGGTGGCAAAAGTTGCGGTTGGAAGACAGTATCAAGAACTGTACGCGTCTGACGTTTCGGATTCCCGCTCGAGCATATCATCAGGAACGGCAGCAAATAGGAGTGATAAAGACAGAAATGCTCCACTTCCACCGTTTGCATATACCTGCTGTCGATCAACCGCTGAATAACTGACGCTATTTTCCATTTCAGCATAGTTCAGATTTTGGCAGATGTATGAATGCGTAGAATTGCAATAGGAAGATTTCAACAGGTGACCCAGTCCGTCTCAATCCCCCAAAAAATGACAGGATGAAGTTTGTTCGCGCGATTGTTCCTACAGGACGATTTACCCAGCAAACGCAACCACTCGATCCATATCGCAAAATCGTGCAGTCTAATTAATTATTTGTGTGAAAAATGAACGATGAACGAACTCCCCTGCCTAGCTTTGGCATCGTACGTCTTACATAATCCTGGCCATCAGGACAGCCTCATGTTTTAACTGGGCTGGCAGACCTGCGTCGAAGCGGAATATCTGCGATGCTGGATCCGTTCAGAAAACTAACTTATCACTGATGGGAAAAAATAGGAATACAGCAGTGCAAAAAGTCACATTTTATTATTAATTAAAGTTCCTGCCTTACGGGGAGTCGAAGAGAAGCATGGGAAGAACACTTGTCAATTTGTCAGAATCCTCATTTTAAGGCATTAGAAAAGTTACAAAATAAACAACAGTTTGGGTGGTATGCATCCATAGAGCGTTTGTCAAAAAAACCTTTTTAAGAAACTTGGTTCACAAATCTCCCTGTAGTTCATAAAACACAAATAATGAATGAAAAAAAAACGGAAAACTAGTTTTTGCACAAGCTCGCAAGTAGCGCGCAAAGACAACCCCCAAATATTAACCATGGGTTGATATGTGTAACAAGATTCAGTGAACACCTCCGGTCTTCTTGACTCTGTCTTGACACCGGGTCCAGGTGGGGGTGAGGAAGAGAGAGAGTGCGGTAGATGCTGTGCAAGTCTATTATCACTATAAAATAATTCACGCACAAGTCACCGTCCCTGCTCCGACTTGCTGTAGAGCACACGATGGACATTGTCTAAACCGACGGTCGAACTCTCTCGGCGTAAAGCCTGCACCGGCAGGAATTGTGGTCTCGCAGGGACTGTGTACAGTCTGTGACCCACCCAACCTTAACTTTCGTCCAGCGCATTTATGGCGTGTTTCTTTATGGAGTCTAAGCTCTCAGCCCTCCGCAGACTTATACGCGCCCATGGCGACTGAGACGCTTTTCAATACCAACTGGCCCTAGTGTTCGACTGTGAGGGGACATCAGTGAATTCACTGAAGGAAGGAACACGTTGAAACCATAGTTCCAGGTCTTTCGTACCATATTTCCTGCACACAAAACCCGAACTATAAAAAATACGCCCAAATGTTTTTAAATACCCTTTCGAGAATATGTTGCCTGCGCGTGAGTTTGCTACAAATCCCTCCTCGCGCGAGCAAACTGCCCAAAAACCAATCGTCACAGGCAGGGGTCGGCAAGACTGCTTCCTCCAATTTGTTTCATCTGACAGGCGCACATTTTCTGATTGGTCGATGTGACAGGCGACTCGATGCATAATCCACCGAGTGGCGCCGGCGTCTTCCAGAAGGGGTAGGGGGGGCAGAGCGCGGCGGGGCGGGAATTGGCCGCTGCAGATGAACGAAGAAGACATAACCGATAAATGCATAACAGTGTGTAGACTTTGGTCCAGCATACTGCGATGCTCCCCCGCCCCCCAAAAAGCGAGATAATTGGATCACACGTCAGAGTCAATTTAGCTGCGGCGTTCGAGCCTAATCAGAAAAGCCTGAGTAGGATGGCTCGTTTTTTGAAAGCTCCTCATAAAGAGGCTGACATATTCCACAAAATGCATAAGAAATGGGAGTCCTGAATGAGGATTTTCTGCTCAAAATGTTTTCGGGACTTCTATATTAAGCCGAAAGAAAGCTGGCATAATAAAATTGCAGGCAGACCTGAAAAAGGGAGTATTCTTAATTGCCACGTCTGCAATTTGTGCAGAAAAGCGTAACAATCGCCTTGAATGCTTAAACAGACTTTGAGACTAAACGCCTACATTAGCTCGGTCGGAATACATGCAGAAGCAGAAATCCGGCATGGAAAATTCTTTGGTAAAAACTTCATATACAACAGCACCCTGCCTTTTGACTGACAATCTCTCCGGTCATCTTCATTGAGTATATTGTAAGCAGCAATTACTTTCACTGATTTATGGCCTTCAAATAGACAAATATTATAAATGAAACGCTTAGGAAACGCTTTGAATTACGGGTCCTTTTAAAGAAAAAGTTATGTTTTAATAATCATGCGAATTGCAATGTTAATGAGCTCAGTAAGGCATGTATTTTGTAAATCTAAGCCTAAATGTTTGCAGATATTTTTCAGTTTCCAAATACCTGGGACACGTACTCCGAACTATGCTGCTAGAATGACGCATCCAGACAACCACTAAATAATAAAATACGATTGAAATAATCAGTTTACGTTAGAACGTTCGGAACCTGATAATATTCACCTTATCGCAAGATACTAAAATTTCAAGTAAATTTATAGTTTTTTTAAATTGAAGGTTGGTCATTACTTAAAATGATCGCAGGTTCATAGGAAACCTAAGGCCAGTTCATCCTGCCAGTGTGGGTTAATAAAGTTTAAAGATTTATCTTATATATGAGAAAATTGGAAAAGGTACACTACTAAAAACATTACTTTTAATATGACCTTGTCACAGAGAGTTTCACAGGGGAACATCGACATTAACGAAGACCTGTCCTGAGTCTGGTCCCCAGCCCCTTGCAACTTGACTCTGCTTTTCGATTGTTTAAAATGTCATCCAGAAACATTTCCTTGAGTCAGTTACTTTGATCTATATGCCCAAAGCGGCTCGTTATCCCTTTTCTTCCTGGTCGACCGCGAACTTGGATGTTGTTATGTCATAAAATCATGAAGTTTTCGCCGAAGGTTATCCAGGTAGTGCAAACTATAACCGTTAACATTTGAACGCATCTGAAAAACTTGCAACCACCTCAGGAATCGACATTTGGAATAGTATAATACTGGCACTGATCTGTTCTCAAAAATCCAGAGAAAGACTCTTGGTCGGATTTATCAAGCCTGAAACAAACTCAACAAATTAAAATTCTAATAGATGTCATGGAGTTATGATTATCTAGATCACCAGTCGGGAGTCGTTGTGTTACTTGTCTTTGCGCTCAGCGCACTCCCGTGAGACTGGGCGCTAAGGTTCAGCGCTTCTAGTCTGTTCGCCAGTCAGCCGTATCACCCAACACCAGTGTCCACCGAGACGCTGTTGTTAGGGTCAGCTAAAGACGGCTACTGCGTCAAAAGGCGCCTCATTGGAGACGGATTTATTTATTAAATGCGCCCTTGCACATTCACTCTGTTTCCCCTTTTCATCCTCCATTTTCTTCCCTCAACTTTTCCTTCTTGACGCATACACTGGAGAATTCCTGCTTTGTCTTCGTCCTTCTTTGAATTTTGAAGCAATTCTTTCGCTATTTCCCGCCGTTAATCCACAGCATCGAAAACGATATCTGGTTCTAAATCACACCTTCTATCTTCGCTAATTACTAAGCATAAACCGTCGTTGACAGTTTCACGCATGCAGTACATGCGTTAACTCATTAAATGTTAACCAAAAATCTGCATTAAGGTTTTGACTCAAAAATATCATTTAAGCTGGGTTTTACTATGCATCACTGTCCAGTATAATCCCATGATAATTCGGCTACTTCAAGATGCTTACTTTTGAATGAACTTCACTCTGGCCGCTTACTAAAACTATACTCCTTAAAATTGACTGCTCAACTGGCGTTAGTTTTCCAATGATTTTCTATGCTCTTATAAATTCAAATATATTTCATAGAAAGCATAAATTAAAGAACTTATTATTTTACTCATTTGACGGAAAATTGCGTTTTCTTTAACTTGATGTTTAAAGAAAAGGTATAATTCGGGTTTTAAGAAGTTTCTAATTATGAGGTTTTTAATGCCGTAAAATGCGCGTTCATAAAGCATCGTGTCAGTGAATTTACTAATTTTGCCCGTAAAGCTTACAATATTGCTCGAACCCACTGCGAAGTTTCATGATCCCATATATTCTTCTGATAATACCGCTAGAAATGTATGATTTTCTGTACCCAGAAAGTATGCAGCGTGTTGATTGGAAACCCTGAATATAAATGTACCCGCTGGTTGGGTTTAAAATTATTCGGAAATTGGGCAAGTTTCGTAAAACTGAATTATATCCCTCTGTCAAATGTAAACTTTGAATTATGATTCATTTTCCTCAGAATAAGTAAAATAATAAATAGTTCTATTTATGTTTCCTAGGGAATATATTTGAATTCATAAAAGTATCGAAAATCAATGAGTTAAAGTCGTGCTGAATTAGTAGTTATTTTTTTAAAGAGTGAGTTTTGGAGACACTCCGAATAAAGTTCACTTAAAAGTCGACATCCTTAAGTAAATGAATTATTATAAAATTATGCTGCGAAGTGATGAATGCTACAACCGAACTTGAGTAATCTTTTCGAGTCGAAAACTTATTTCAGAATTTCGGTTAACATTTCATGAGTTAGCACATCCACTGTGTGCATATAGTACATAGAATGTTTACCAAGGTATATCTACTTTTGGTCACCGACAGACACACGAAATTTTCGTTTTAAGGTCTAATCTCCACAAGAAGCCTGAGTCTGAATTGACTCGATTCCGCTTTCAGTATAGGCACGTATTAGCAACAATTAGAAGAACGCAACTGCATGAGGGATATTGATTGGTGGCTTTCTCCTCTAGTACCTTTTCATGCTAAATTCTAGACCTCCCCACAGTAAGACCTGGTACGTAAAAATTTGAGGATAAACAGTTCGACCGTCGTTACAGACGAAGTCCACCCTGTGCTTCACAGCACGGTGAGAGCAAACACGGTGACCAGTGCGTGAAATAGTTTACAGCAGTAGTAGACTTGCACAGCACCTACCGCACTTTCCCCTCCTCCTCTTATGAGCTCGGTGCCAAGACATGGTCAAGAAGACTGGGGGCGGGAGAGGCCGCAGGTGGCTGGCACGGCCGAAAACGCACTTAGGCTTACTACCGCACTCCCTGGTCCACAACAAACTCTTGACCAGGATTTAAACCAACAACAAAAATGTGTCAGAAACAATTCACTGGGCAACCATGTATATGACCTGCATGCACGGTTCGAGTGAATCAGGTGCCAGAGAGCTGACAGCGCACACAAGGCTGCGAGTGTTATGGTTTGCTGAATCACGGCATAACAGACGCGCACAGTCCTCAAACTCCCTAAAAGCTTGAAAATTTAAGGACGCGTGTGACACGCGTAGACGGAGTGTTTTTTTGCCAGACACTGATCGTTTTGATTCTGTTTTGTCCTCGGAAAACGGCTATCTTCAGGAGAGAAAAAGGAAGAGAATAGGACAGGTGCGTCTCAGATCAGTTTTATTATAGGGAACAGAATTATTCCATGATTCATTACTTCATTTCATGTGTAGCAGCCGAAGGCTTTGAGGGTATCGCATATACGGACTAAGATGAAGCACTGGGGATTAGTTCTGACTTAGAACAAGCTAAACAAAGAAATGGCCGTTCCAGCCTCCCTTGTCTTTGTCGGTAATAGCATACTGCCTATATCATGCGCCGCTGTGTGGCTGCTGGTTGGGCTCGAGAGAGAGAGCCCGTAAGGCACAACGGAACGAGTGAGTTCCGTAAGAACGATCGGTGAGCTCCCCCAACCAGTGAACAAGTTTGTTAGACTCGTCAAATTCACATCCAAAGAAGAAGAGAGGATAAGATGTGGTTGCGTAGGGTTAGTGGTTAGGGTTGCGGATACGGTCTGGAGTTAGCACAACTATTTCTCAACCACTCAAATTACAACCGCGCATTCCCAATAGCTTTTCTTTTACGTGACCTTATCGCCTGTGCATTCCTTTGCCCCACCAGTAAAAACCCCCTATTCCTATCGGTCCCGTATTACAGGCTGCTGGGCTTTGTTTACTTCATGTGGGGCTACATAATCACATCTGACCGAAGAGAGAAGAGCGAAACGGTAGAAAAATTACACTAAGAACAAGAATTTTAATGTATTGAAAAACGATAAATGAGACAAGGGAAGATGGAGTTACTCTGGGGTATCGTTCTTTCTGCATGGTGCGGGCTGACGCCAACATGACTGCTAGACAACCGGTGTGAAATGCAGCGCTGGGGGCAATCGCAAGGAAAGACCTTGAAAGGTGTCGAAGCGGAGCGTTACGACGAGTTTCGTGAGAAGGCAGTCGGCGGTTATGTGGAAACAAGGCACTGACCATTTTCGTCGACAGACGATCTCAATCCTGGATCCGTGCCGAATGTGTTCACCTTAATCAGACAAGTCAATCCAATTCGTGAGCGTCTCCACTCCTGCCGGGCTCCCGCATGCCACGTCTCGTTGGATGATTGAACTTAGAGTGGCCATTATCTGCACAATCACTGAGCGGTAACATGCTTCTTTTGCTTGCCTTCTTTAGTCGTCATCTCTTCTATTCGATTGTGTCTTATCCCTAACAGAGGACAAAGGTTTTTTGAACCGACATTTTGGCCATTGCTTGCTGTATGGGTTTCGAAGGAAACGTACTGCTACTGAAGCTATTAAAAACACTTGTAAAGCGTATCCCAAACATTTCAAGCTCGTACAAGTCAGCTGGAGTTTAAAAAGTGCAAGGATAATGATTATGACATGTCATACAGTCCTAGCACTTGAAAAGGACTCACTCGGGATCATGCCTTGCTGAGTGAGGCCACTGAAACAGATTTATTTCGAAAAGCCAGAGCCTTGTTGCAAAGATTTTCCGTGGCAGGCTAAACTATCCACGAACACTTCAAGTGAGTTGGGACAATATGCAAAAGGAGAGCTTAGGTTCCACATGAGTCTACATCTGCAAAAGACCAAATTATTCAGATAAGAGGTTTATGCACGTTTTGCATACCCATCTGACTTTCCATCCGTTCCGATCAGTTGAACGCCTTATGGGAGGCAGCACGTTCGGAAAACGAACGGAAAGTTAAAAAACAGCCTTTCAGACTTTTATGGGAGACAGATTTCTTCGAAATTAGCAGCATAAATTATCTTTCCGTTGTGTTGCTCTCCCTAGAAACGAATGTGACAAATTTCTTGATTAAAGTTATTTCGATAAACGTTGACCCAACTCATTTTTATAACTCATTCGAAAACGCAACCACTTTCCGAACGTCCTTATATTTACCGACTCTATTCTGAAGGTACACAAGCCTTTCCAGCTATCACATTTAAGACAATTTGTACAGCGTTCACTAACTCTTCCCATTAAAAATAATAATTAGGAAATCCTTCCAGTGCAACGCGAAATGTAGTTAGCGCTTTTAATTAAAACTTCAATCTGTCTTAGTTGTTTATGACTGAATGGGTTTATATCATCTAATATTCAACTTTCTTAAAAAGCCATGAAATAGGAAAAAGTACCAAAACTACACCACTAATCGCCGTCTTAAGAAAATAATTCGGTGTATTTGAGGGTAAGTCACGCAATTTTGATAGGTTCTAAAAGCAGTTAGTTCTTGAGGATCATTCTGCTACATTGAACGACGTCCCTCACGAAATATCAACTAAAATTTTGAAACACCAGGTCACTTAGAAAGGATTATTAGGGTCGGGCTGTAGTACTAATAGTCACATAGCATAATTCCTAGCCCTTTCATTCATGTCTGGATACTAGCTTTTAAATGTGCGTCTTCCCACTAATAATTATTACTTTATCGCCGTAAATATTTCCCACCAATATTTAGATTTAGAAATCCAGCGAATGCTACTTAAAAATAACACACACAAACATATCGCTCTTTGTGTTCATATTGTAGCAAATTTCGTCTTCATTAAGGTTCATGCTCCAAAGGAGGGAGGTACCTTCGATCCTTAGCAAAGTTCCTGAATTCCAGGTCTGTCCAGGCGCTTGCGTTTGAGATTTCCACTTACATTTGTGCCCTTTTCCACTTGAAAAAATTCATACATTCCCTATGGCTTTAAAAAGATATTCTGCTGTTTTCCCGACGTCCTGCAATGAATATGGACCACGGTGTATACTTCATAGGCAACACTAGGCAAACAAAAAGGTACAACGCTATTTTCATAGACGTTCTACGGTCTTTACACAACCCTAATAACTCAAAACTTTGTTAAACCGAGCCTGTAATTTCTGTGGACGGAAAATTTGAAAAAGACATAATTTACTACAACATGGGTAGTGGAAGGGATATTTTCGAGTGTGTCCAGAATCGGTGTCTAAACGTCCTCGTATTTAAGTAATCATATCTGTGCAGTGGCATTTTCGCAGGCTGTCGGAACACCACTTATGCAATCCTGTCTGACTGAGTTGACACTTCGGAATTTCTGCATGTCCCATCGTAATTGATGAGATATGATGGAGTTTTCGTCTACTATTGCCTCTGATGAAGGGTTTGAGCGGGATTCTGAAGCGTCAGACGAATAAAGCTCTTGTCTCAACGATCGTGTCTCCTACTTCACCACTGCTTCTATTGACATTTAAGGTTTATTTGTCTGCAGTTAAAGGAATGCTACTGTCACATATCCTCCAGATACTGCAACAGGTAACTGCTATTATTAGGCAGTATTTCAAAAACACCTGCGGTTTTGCAAAAAAACCTTTGCTAGACGACGGCGAAAAAGAATTTATTTTGAGCCCAAGTACAATATTTGAGTTTTGGAAAAAGCAGAAATTTATGCAACTAACTTGATATTTTCCATGTGTAGTTTCCGAAGCCTAGTGGAGAGCATTTTTGCGGTTTTGCAGCCCATTTCGTTGTGTCTACGCACTGAGGTTTAGAAATTCAAGTGAATGCTACTTGTAAATGAGCACACGCAAACATATCGCTCCTTGTGTTCATGTTGTAGCAAATTTCGTATCCTTAAGATTCATGCTCCAAAGAAGGGTGTGCCTTCGATCCTTAAAAAAGTTCCTAAATTCTAGGTCTAGCGTTGCGCTTGTGTTTAGGACTTCCACTTATCTCTGTAAACTCTTCACTTGAAGAAATTCATACATTCCTTATGTATTTAAGAAGGTGTTTTGCTGGATGCCCAACGTTTTGGCAGTGAATATGGACCACGCTGTATACTTCATGGGCAACACTAGACAAACAAAAAGGCACAACGCTATTTGCATAGATATTCCACGGTCTTTACAGCCCTTATAACTTAAAACTTTGTTAGACCGAGCCTACAGTTTCTGTGGACGGAAAATTTGAAGACAAAGTTTACTACAACCTGTGTTGTGGAAGGGATATTTTCTGGTGCGTCCAATATCGGTGCCAAAACATCCTCGTATTTAAGTAGTCATATCTGTGCATTGGGATTTTCGGAGGGTACCAGAACACCATTTATGCAATCCCGTCTGGGTGAGTTGACGTTTCGACATTTGTGCATGTCACATCGTAAGTGATAAGATATGACGGAGTATTTGTAGGTAAGGTAGGCAATTTTGATAGGTTCTTAAAGCAGTTAGTTCTTGAGGATCATTCTGGTACACGGTCTTTACAGCCCTTATAACTTAAAACTTTGTTAGACCGAGCCTACAGTTTCTGTGGACGGAATATTTGAAGACAAACTTTACTACACCATGTGTTGTGGAAGGGATATTTTCTAGTGCGTCCAATATCGGTGCCAAAACATCCTCGTATTTAAGTAGTCATATCTGTGCAGTGGGGTTTTCGCAGGTTACCAAAACACCACTGATGCAATCCTGTCTGACTGAGTTGACATTTCGAAATTTGTGCATGTCACATCGCAACTGATAAAATATGACTGAGTTATTTTCTGCTATTGCCTCTGATGATGTGTTCGATCAGGAACCTGAAACGTCAGGCGAATAAAGCTCTGGTCTCCGCGACCGTGCCTCCGCTTCCTGGGACCCGTCTCCTTCTTCTATTAATATTTAAGGTTTATTTGTCTGTAGTAAAAGGAGGGCATTTTACAATTATTAGATGCGTCATTTAGATTTATTTGAATGGCGAATGTTGCTGCCACTTATCCTCTCGACACTGCAAAATTAGCTAAAATTAGTAGACATTATTGCAATAATAGCTAAGGTTTTGCATTTGCAGAGTAGGTCAAATCGTCCTACTTTGCTAGACGACAGCGAATAAGGACCTTTTGTTGATCCCATATACAATATTTGAGGTTTCGAAAAAGCAGACATTTACGCATCTAACTTTATATTTTTCATGTGTAGTTTCCGCAGCCTAGTGGAGGGCATTTTTGCGGTTTTGCAGCCCATTTCGTTGTGTCTACGCACTTCGACGGTCAGTTTTGTAGTCCCACTTAGGTAGTCGCTTTCGAAATACACCTTTAAGAACATACTGCAAATTTTTCCCATCTCTTAGCAAACAGAATAGTTCATTAGCTTGCAATCATCTATTGTCCCTTTCTTGGTCCTCTTAAATGACAGACAAATGTGATGGTTTACGAGTACGTTCCCATCTCCAATGCACCAGGCTGCAAGAAAAGCCATTCTCAGACTCAGTCACTCTCTTTATGCCGCCTTGAGAGCAGTTGTTTTTCGAATCTTCTGTAAACAGAAGTTAATCACAACTGCAAAAGCTCCGCGTCTGGTTTTAGCATCCCCAACTTTTTTCCTTCCTCCCTCTTTCCCTCGTAAATTCCCTGAAAGAAAAGGCGCCTATATTTAGGGCTGCCTGCATCAGCTGACAGCGACCCGTGGGGTCGACAGCGAAGCGACAGAATGGGGGAATATGCTCTCGAAACCGCCCCACTGAAGGCTGCCGAACTTTTGGACAAAACTGCACAGCTGAAGTTTGGGCGACATTGGGTGGGGGCAGACGGGAGGGCAGGCGCAGAACGTCGACAATGAGAGCGGTTGTAGGGTCTTGCCCAAAAAGAAATGCAATGTCATGTTCATGCACAGAGAGTGGTTTTCCCGTGACTCGTGAGTTAAGTGCCTGTTCGTTGGGCTTGGCTTGCCGGCGGCGGCGTAGATGGGCGTTCAAAAGGTAGTTTGACAATTTCTGCCTATGTGGGACGTTTAAAATTCACGGTGCAAGTATATTTGTTTTAGACTTCAAATTTCTAGGCACAGAAAACCAATGACAATGAAAGAAGTAAAGACCTACGGTGAGTGATCGGTCTCATGCAATGTTGGCCTAAATGCTGAAATGCGTTTTCGATTAGGAAGGATTACTTAGGCGCGGTTGTAATACTGATTATCTTGCGGCGTAATCCTATAATATTTCGGACTTGCCAGAATGTCGGCTTTTGAATGTGCTTTCTTTAGACATCCTACAGAATCCGCACTCGATAAAGAACGACTACCCAACTAGCATGCACTTTTCATATTTTCTGTCAGTGGACTTATAAATTAAAATATATTTTATGGAGAACATGAACATTAATATGATTTCTTCTAATCGCTTGGTATAAAATCACGGTGTTTTAACACGTTATAATCGAAGAGAGTATATTTACGATTTAAAAAATTTTCTTACTCCCGAATAACTAGTGACTTCAGTCTACAAGGTGCATGCTTTCAGTGTAAGGAAAGTCACATATTCCTCTATGCTTAGAAGAAGGTATCATATAGGGTTCATGACATTTTGCAAGGGGCTCGGACTATGTTGTACATTTCAAGAGGAGTATTGGTAAACGGACATGTGCAATGGTGTAGGTATGGACATCGCACGGTCTTAAAAGACTCATAATTAGAAACTGTCTTAAAACTGATAGACAACATTTCTGATGGCATAAAATGTGAAGACTATGAGACTTTCTACAAAAAAATTGAAAAACCATATTCTGTGCGTGTCTCCCATAGAATATTTTTTGATTTATAAGACCACCGACAGTCAAGGTAAAAAATGCATGCTAGATAAGTAGTCATTGTAAACTGAGTGTGGCTTGTGTAGGAGGTCGAAAAGAAGTGCATTCAAAAGCCGACATCCCGGCAAGTCTGAAATACTATAGGATTATGCCGTATGATGATTAGTAATACAACCTCACTTAAGTAAACCTTCCTAATCGAAAATTTATTGCAGAATTTTTGCCAGCATTTCATGAGATCGGTCACTCACTGCATAATTATCTTACTCATTCGGTTAAAAATCACGGCGTCTTCATATTTTGTTCTCAAGGGAAGAATATCGTTCGGTTTTAAAAGTTTCTAATCATAAGATTTCTTAAGACCGTACAATGTCCATTCATACAGTGAGTGACCGATCTCATGAGATGTTGGCTGAAATACTGAAATGCGTTTCCTATTAGGACGGATTACTTGGTTGCGGTTGTAATACTGATTATCATGCGGCATAATCCTATATTATTTCGGACTCGGCAGGATGTCACCTTTTGAATACACAGCTTTTCAATCTCCTGTAGGAACTGTACTCAGTAAAAAATGACTACTTAAGCAGCATGCGTTTACCCATTGATTTTCGATGGTCTTGCAAATTCAAATATATCTTATAAAAACCACGAACAAAAATATGTTTTTATTCAGTCCGTTAATAGGGAATTAGGTCTTCTTTATATTGTATACTCAAGGAAGGAATATAATTAGGTTTTAAAAACATTTCTAATTATGAGACTTTATAAGACCGCGAAATGTCCATTCACATAGCATCGTACCTGGCCGTTTACCACTGCTCCTCATGAAATGTACAACATGGTCCGCATCCATTGCAAAATTTTATGGACTCTGTATGATATCTCTCAAATGGCATGGAAAAATATGTGATTTTCTTTGCGCGGAACGAATGCACCTTGTAGAGTGAAATCACTAAGCGCTCCAAATTACTTGGCAATTAGAAAACTTTTTTAAAACCTGATTATACTCCTTCCTTAAGTATAAAATATAAAGAAGACGTGATTCTCTATTGATTGACTAAACGAAAGCGTTTTTTTATTTATGGTTTCTATAAAATATATTTGAATTTGAAAGACCATCGAAAATTGATTGAAAAACGCATGCTACTTAAGTGGTCATTTTTTACCGAGTACAGTTTATACAGGAGATTGAAAAGCAGTGCATCCAAAAGCCGACATCCAGGTAATTCCGAAATGTTAAAGGATTATGCTACATGCTAATCAATACTACAACCTCACTTAAGTAATCCTTCCTAATCGAATACGCATATCAGAATTTCAGCCAACATTTCATGAGATCGGTCACTCACTGTACAGCCCCGTACTTGCCCGTTTACCAAAGCTCCTCTTAAAATGTACTATGCAGTCCGCATCCATGACAAAGTTTATGAAGTCTGTATTACATCTTCCCAAAGGCGTACAGGTATACATGACTTTCCTTTTACCCAAATAACTGACTAGATTTTCACACATTTAAGACGAAGCGAAAGGTGTACAGGCTGTAGAAAATACACCAACAACAGAGGTTTTATGGTGGATTGGGCTCCAAGTTTTTCGATCAAAGAGAAACGTTTTCACTGTTTGAAGATACACCCTCTTGTGTATAAAATGTGACGAGGGAAATGTTTACAAAATGATTACATCAACGGAGTGTTTGACGCATGCTTTATGGAAAATATTAGGCTTATAAGGGCCTCAGAAAATTAATCGAAAAAGTGCATACTGCGTAAGTAGCCATGCCCGCGAGAATTCCAAACCAATCAGCGCCGCCCCTTCGCTGATTGGCTACGGGACGCACGCCACTCAGACACAGCAAAGGCACACGCACACGCACGTGCCGGGGGGGGGGCCGAGAACCTCAAACGGCGGACGCTGGCAGACACAACACGCATGAAGTGGCAGCTTGCGGCAATTGCTTGCTGAGCCTCCTGGACGTCCGTTCACAGGAGTGAAGCTTGTCCAGTCTAATCTGTCTTCCCTGACTTGTGATGTGCCGGTCTTCTTGTCGTCCAGCATTGGGAACGCTCGTCTCAGTTGCCCATTCTGAAAGAGGCCTGGATGGATAATATGGTTGGCTTTTGCGTGATAATGTTGAGCAACATCATTCTAGGAGGAAATATTGATGTTTCTGAGCGTAGAAGGAAGGACAGCTTTTACCAGTTAGCGAAGCCATGACACTGGATTTCCCTGAGAAATGATCGGGCAACCCTCCGAATTTCGGTCAGTATAAACACTTAGCCATCAAAGACACCACTGGAATGCAGAAGGCGGTCGGATCTTATTTCGTAGCCGTACCTGCAGTAGACAAGGTACAGACTAACGCCGAACTCTAACCCCAACCCATAACCTTGACCACTAACTGTAACCCAAACCCCCTAACCATAACCTCTAACAGGTACGGCTACGAAACAAGATCTTGCCCAGAAGACGAAGTTCACTTTCACCAGGCTCTGTTTAAGTTGCCAGTTTATGTTAGCTCCTGGGGTTGAGGCATCACACTCTACTGTGATGACAGATAAACAAGAAATTACGACTCCATTGGGCCTTGATTCTTTCAATAATGTCTCGTACGCATTTTGGGAATGGGCCAGGAAAGCACAATGGGTGAGCCCAGCCGCGCCATTCGGAAGCTTTTCCGGCGTTTTTCTGACGTCTTACATCGATAAAGTGTTCAGACTGCTAGACTGCAGTAACCAGTCGTCAGAGACTTTCTACATCCTCGCCCACTACCATGGGATGGTCCAGCAGTTGATAATGTTATTTGGGAAGTGAGGAGGGGGTAGGCATTCACAATTTGGTGCAAACCAAAGAGTCAGCTTTCAACTGCACTCATATACTTCTTCCTAATTATCTTGAAACAATGCAAATTCAATCCAACAAGGGGCGCTAGCAGATGTGTAGTGTAAGTGACTTATCAGCGAACTCTGCCCTGGAGCTTTCGTGAAGGATTCATGGTTTGGAAACTGGCTGGACAACACTCCATACATGTCTGGCTTGTTTGGGACAGATCTAGCTTAGAATCGAGAATTTAACCTGCATGCGTCGAACTACTTTTTCTTAAAGTATTTCAAGCGCGCATGGAGGAACTTTCGGTGAGACGCGGCACAGTAAGCCTGTCTGTCTTGGATTTCGGGTGCGTACAGGAGCCATTTCTCGGGCGGAGAAGAATTCAAACAACAAACCGGTAGTGTGGGATGGTGGGAACAATCAGAGACAGGCCTTAAAATTGTAGCGGACCAATGTCCGCCGGCAAGAGAATGATACGCCTATTGACTGAGTTCTGATCAATACGTTTTTTTTCATTTTGATTGGTGTGTGCCTGAGGGGCAGCGACTGCCGTCCGCGTGCGTTTCGGGCGGTAACTGCTCATCCGATAACCATCTACCAAACAGTTGGCTGTCATAAAAACCTCCCGATAACGTGCAAACAAAACTGCCTGAAGAGGCTGTTGCGAGAGTTCTTAGCACAGGGCATCACACTGACGGCGGCTAAGAAGTTAAAAGTGTCCGTCCCAGTCTCCCTACCTCTGTCAGCGCTATTCTATCTGCATGTAGTACTGATCCCTGCGGTACTACATATAATGTCTCCGGATTGACCCCACGGCGCGACGGGCCTAGTGTGTCCATAACCTGATCGGTTAAGGCTCTGTCCATGATAGGAAAAGCGGAGCACACATCACTGTCACCAGGGAGGTTTGGGGTGGCGTGCGATCACCGTCTGGGGTTAGACGCGGATGATAGAACGCCCGTGTAAACTTCTTCTGACAACACAGCACTGCATTCACTAGCCGTATAGCCACTTTCTCGGTTGTAGCTAGCACCCATTGGCGTAGGCCTTTAGCGAAGTTTGCTGGTGTCCGGTAGACAACATGAAAGGCTTTCTTGACATCGAGTTGGTGATTCGTATTCGCTAGATATGCAAGAACAGCGCTCGAAATCGATCTGATGGTTGTTCACGTATCCTCTTTTACAGGCGTCTTGTTGTAAGTAATCGTATTCAACTCCACAGGATCGAGTGAATGAGTAAGTGTTCATCGGTGAGGTTAGCGACGGCAGTCGGTTTTTACTCTCCAAGTGAGGGAGGGGAGTTTGAGAAGAATGCGCGAATCAGAATTGGTGAATTTAATGCGCTGAAGTAGGTTTCACGGGTGAAGTGGCTCAGATGTTAATAAACTCACGGTTTAGGAGAAGTGCATAGTAGTTTAGGCGGTTAGTGCACTGGTCGTACCCATGTCCTGTCTTTTCTCTCATGGGTTCGGATCCCACCAAGGTCGTTGAGTTTTCACAAATAGGCCTGAGGAAATATTCAGATCTAAAAAATACACTATTAAACACAAAAATAATGACGTTTTTTAAACCGGACCGTTTGCCATTTCATTACACTGCCTTTGGAGAAAATACTTTTTAATAAACAAGAATGAGATAAGCACTATTCCGTCAACCAGTGTGAAAGGATAGTCGTCTCTAAATAGGCGACGAGGATAAAAACATGTTTTGGAATTTATTTCCTGGTTATTGAGTTCGGCACTGGCAACTAAGAAGATTGTTGGTAACAAAACCAGCATGTCAGTGTTTCCGAATTAACATGCAATTTCGATCTATGCCGAACAAAACCAAAACCTCGCTCAAGCAAGCTTTCCTGATGCGGGACGTATTAACTTCTTATAGTCAATCTTCACTAATGGATCATTTGATAACTGGCATTTTGGTTTTGAATTCTGTATATTCTCACATACATGTGATATACTTACAAAGTGAAGTCCGTATTGAATTGTCATGTCCAGCTTTTAAGCACTACCTAATCTATATATAAAGCCAATCACGCTTGAGAATGAGATGATAAAAAAGGTTTGCGGAAAAGTACACCATTTTAGCGAGCTTATTGAAAGTCAAACCGCCCTTAGGTTTTTTAAAGATTATGTAGTTTACGAATCCACAGTTCTTTGGTAAACTTTTACACCTACGTGACAGCCACGTTACACGACAGGAAATCCACCAATCCCTTATTGGTGGATCGCGGGAAAAAATCTAGCCAAAGTGTAAGATCTGCCATGGTCATAGATCAAACTGTCAAATACGGGCTTATCCGAACGTGCGATAACGAAAACCGGCCGTATGCGAGCAGAAGAGCCCCGTTCAGGCTCCGCGCTTGCCGTGGTCGAAGGTCGACATGCATCTTTTTGCGCCTTTCCTATCTCGCCCGCCTGTTTTTTCAAAACTAACTTTGATCGATTACTCTTATCACTGGCATGTTTGTCTGTACCCCGTACTGGTCTGAGGAGAAGTTATCGAAAGATATTGTATCCCCGCCGACTGGTCTTCTGAAATGAAAGTTTGTAATTGTACAATTTATACTTTTTAAAAAAAGGCATATAACACATCTCTGCTATACACAACGTTTAACTTAACACTGTCATGAGAGGGAATCATAGCAAAGTTTTTGGCCAATGCAGATCAAACACGTTCATGCCGACTAAAAGCTGCGTTGCGTTGCAGCTTCGAGTAAAAAATCGATAAGACCTGTATGTTCCTATCAAAACACATTGCACAATAGACTGAAAATTTAGCAAGGTGATATTGAAAAGTAGATTAGTGACAATTAATGAAGTAAAGAAAAATCACGAGAAAGTCAAAAAAGCAACAGGTTTAAGACAGCTTGGACATCTAGCAGCCTTCCGTACATGCTAACTACACCTTTCGTCAAAAAGGTAAAATTCTTCCTAAAAGCCATCTGCGCTCCAAAACGGCTCACTTCTTTTTCTAGAAGTAATGAATGTTTCTAGTCGATTACTCGTTATGATATGCAAATGCGACAGACCATTTCAGTCGAGTCAACTGCATTGTTTAGTATTTTCTCAGTGGTTAAAACCCTTTTAGACAATCATCTGTTCCCGTCTGTTAACGTTTATGGATTGCAGGAGGTTTGTTTATCACGAACGCAGCTCCAGTCTAGACAGGCCGATTAACACATGAGTTGCCGACTCTAGTAGAGTGTCAACTAAAATTCCGTACCGTGCTTTTGACTGGAGAGGATAACTTCCCTGAGGGCGTAATATCGATTATCGTGCAGCTTAAATGCCAGAAAACTTCAGCTACACTAAGATGCTTAGTCTTGAATGTGAATTTTTCCTGGCTTCTGGGTAAACACGATGGCTACGGTTCCATTGGTTTTTTAGGATCTTATAAATTCGAATGTACTTTTATAGAACCCATCCAAAAAGTAATATTTCTTTGAGTCATTTGGTGGTAGATCACATCTTTCAGTTGTACGCCCGATGCAAACGTACTCTGAGGTACAACACGATTTTTTAACACCCAAATATTTTCAATCGCTAACTGTCATTGTCCTTGTTTTTGGGTTTTCCAATCTACAGGCTGTATGTTTTCCATGTAAGAAGAAGCATTTGTTACTCACGACCATTAAGAAGAAACAATGACTACTTAAGTATCATGCAATTTTTACATCTATTTTCGATAGCGTTACAAATTTAAACATACTCTACAGAAAACATGTACAAAATATGCTTTCCCTTAATCAATTTGTAGAGAATCACGTTATCTTTGCATTCTACACCCGCAAAAGGGTATATTTAGGTCTTGATAACGTTTTATAATTCCCAAATAATTTTGAGCCTTATCCACCATTGTATTAGCGTTTAGCCATATAAGTCTACAAGGAGCGTGCTTTTCGACTGAGGAAAATCATATATTCCTCTATGCCTTTAGGAGAACATTAAATAGAATTCGTAAGATTCGCAATGGATACGGAATATTTTATAGACTTTATAAGGTGCATCAGCTAACGTACAGGTACGTTGCTGTATAAATGGACATTGCAAAGCCTTAAAAAATCTCATAATTAGAAACTGTTTCAAAACTAATCATTTTGATTGGTGTAGGACTGCTGCCGCGACAAGTAATTTCATTTATTTCAGACAGGCATTCTTCAGAATGTAGAAACCTTGGTGGTAACCACTGCAGAATCTCTCTGGGGAAACAGGGGAGGTATGCATAAAGCTAGCCACGAAATAGGAGAATTACAAGCCGACTAACCTCGTTTACACAATGAGTTACTGTTTCATTTGCCGTGTTTTATTTCCTCAAAAATCAATTCACAAATTTGGGGAAAACGCTATAGAACGAATTTTTTAGGCTCACTCCGAAAGTTGGCACGAACATTTCGGCTGAAATTCACCAGCTGCTTTAGAATAACCGCGTTGTGATTTATCATGTTTCGCCGATCACGTGCCGACGTATGTCGCAGCTTTTCGAGATTCGGCACACCAGCGTCCCTACCCACCCCCACTCCTGCAGAGTTCCCAGTGGGCTTTCTGCTAAATGAGCTCCAATATCCATGCTGTACTTTCTACTTACCTCGGAAGCTAATGCGTGGGCTTGAAGTAAATCCTTCAGAAGACAGTTTTTAGATTCGTTTCAGAAGTTGGTGTGAATGTATGAGCCAAAATGCATCAGCTCCATCATACATCGGAAAGCCCAAAGGGGTGGCCGGAGGGGGGCAGTAATGAGCCGAACCCCTCGCAGCTGCGTCATGCAGCGGCACAATATCGGCGAAAAGCGTTTGTATGGGTTTTTGACTAGGCCAATAAATTTCTTGTTCCAGTGATCGCATCTTCGTCTTCTGAACTATTACTTACAGTAGATGTGCTAACTCATGAAATGTCAATCAAAATTTCGAAATGCGTTCTCGTTTCCAAAAGATAAATGAAGTAGTGTTGTAAAACTAATCATGATGCAGCATAAATCTATAATGATCCTGTTACCTCAAGATGTCGGCTTTTGAAAGAACTTATTTTCGGCTGCATGCAAGATCTATACTCTGCAAAAAATGACTACCTATGTAGCATGCAATTTTCTCATTGATTTTCGATGCCTTTGAAAATTGAATTATATTTCATGGAAAACATGCATAAAAATATTCATTCTTTTACTTATTCGGTAGAAAAGCACGTCTTCTTCCATATTCATACGCAAAAGAAGAGTATAATTCGGTTTTAATAAACTTTTCTAATTCCCTAATAATTTTGAACCCGACCTGCCCGTTACACTTGCATTTAGGGTTTCAAAACTACAAGCTGTATATTTTCCGTGTACGGTAAACCATGCATTTCTCTACGCTGTTAAGAGGAGACCATATGAGGTCCATAACATTAAGCAGTGGATTTGAACAATATTGTTAACTCTACAAGCCACATTCGTAAATGCAGATGCATGACGTTTCATGAACGCTGAATAGCGTAACGCTCCCAGTGATCGTTCCTGGTGACTTTACATATATTAAATGATTCAAATCAGACCTGCATTTGTGATGACCAGTTAAAAGAGCTAGATACATGATAGAAGTCCCTTCGAAATAGCATAGCTGAAGCAAATCAAAAGCTGTGTCATTGTTCTGTGCCTTTTTTGGAATATTAAATATGAACAAACGAGGTATCAGAGTTTTCCTAATCTTCAAAAGATTCAGTCTGTCTACGAATGCGAGTAGAAGGGTGACCGTTGTCACCAACTTATTCTTATAAATCACTATAACTTCAGATGAACTGCAAACCAACAGATCACTTGCCAGTAACAACGTAAATCTAAAACCTTGCTGGCTCTGTTTGCATGAATGATGCACAACAAGTGGATGAAGATGGAAGGAGAGGGGAAAATTGCCCGCTTGACTGCTAGTCAATAGCAGTTGTCACGTGCCAGTTCGTACGTTCCACGGAGCATATTTCTTGAAGCATAGTTCATTTTCACGTACATCGAAATCCGTTTTAAATCTAATAATAGAATCATCCGCCAGCAGCGTGTTTGTGTGTACGCACAACTTTGTCAACCAGTGCGTACGAAAACGACACCAGAGACCAAATGCAACCGGCCCCAAATTTTGGCGGGCTCTTCCGTACGTGAAGAACGTCTCGGAAGCCGTCAGTCGTCTTCTCACTCCACTTGGAGTTGGGGTTGCACACAGGCTGGAAGCAACCATTAGGCGCCAAGTCATGAGGCCAAAAGACCCGCTGCCGTTGCAGGAAACGTCTGGAGTCGTTTACCGGGTCTGGTGTAGTTGCGGACAAAGCAATTATGTCGGAGAAACTGGGAGATTACTCCGTACGCGAATCGCCGAGCACGCAGCAGCAGTGAGGCGGGGAGACGCTAACTCTCAGGTGGCGGCACACTCGACGGAACCCGGCCATATTTTCAAATTTCAAGAGGCCGAAAGCCTCGCAAGGGGTGACAACCGCGTGAGCCGCGAGCTGCTCGAGTCATGGTTTTCAGGCCCGCAATCCATCAACAAGCACAATGACCTCCCGGTACCCTATTCCTTACTGCGATTTTCCCTGGGCAGGAGAATCAGTCATGTGGGGAGGGCGCGGGCGAGCAATTATCACGGTGACAGTGTGCCATTTTGCCGAGCAATCGTCACACCAGCATCCAGCACGGATGGCGAAATCGCGGCAATTAACGACTCGGACTTGGACCGACAAGCCACCGCCGCATCAAATACGACCCCAGCGGTGATTGCGAGAACTGTTAATCGCAGTGTGCATACGGTCCCACGGCAGCCACGTGCTATAAATACTGCACTCCTGGTGCCACCATCACATTTATCTGCGAATGTCTCTGATGATGGATTCGAGCGAGAATCCGAAACGTCAGACAAATAAATTTCTTGTCCCAGTGATCGCATCTTCATCTTCTGTACGCAACTCTGATGATTTGAGCGTGAATCTGTTTACAGTGCAGTGCATCTACCACACTCCTTCCTCTCTCTCTCTCTCTCATCTGTCCTGTTGCGATGGCCAATCAGCGTTAAGACGACCGGTGGTGAGGGGAGGCACTGCCTGCCAAAGCGAAACGTTCTGTCCACACGCTCGTTTCTACAAAATTTACCAGGGGGGATTGCAACTCTCACAAGTGAAAACATCATGCATCTCTCACATTCCGACGAACAGCCAGCATAGTCTATTTTGGAGAAAGGTCAGTTTCGAGTTCTGGCGACTCTCGTTATCGCATTTGTGGGCACCACTTGTCCTAGCTACTAGTCGTGGAAAAACGTTTTCGGCTATCACTGTCTCTCGTTCCCCCCTTTAATATGCTTTTATGGTTGATGAAGAGTGCGACGAAATGTCCCTTATTTGATGCGATGGAATATCGTATGGCAGTCAATTCACTGTACTTTATTCACTCGTGAGTTGTTCCACTTTGGTCGGGGGACACATAGGTAGTCGCCTCAATTTTGCAATGTTAATTTAACCGGAATTGTCGCTCTGCAGAGAACACTGATAAAGAAGACCTTTATGCTGAGAGTGTGAACGTAACCCGAGGAAATTCTCCAAACACAATGATCTAGTGTTGGCAAAAAGTTCAAATAAGGGGATGTTTTGGCCCTTCTTGCAGAAAATTCAACTTTCTCCTAATCTTCATTTATTATTCAGGTGGGAACTACGTCATGCACAATAATGAATCCCGCATTTCCGAGATACATGACCGCTAAACCACAGACTCATTGCTCTCTCAGGTTACTCAGACGTGCAGTTGGGTTTGTCTTACTAACGACTGTTAATAAGGCGAAAATGTCCTTTCTAGTCTCCCTTGTGTTTGTCGAAATTCTTTTCAGGAAATGATATGAGCACGAAGATGTTATTAGACAATACGAACAGATAACACTTTACAAAAGTTAACAAACGGAAACGGACTTCCGTTCTAACCACATATAGAACTAAACATTCCGATTACCTTGTGCGGTAAGTGCCTCCGGTCTCCTACTTTAATAAGCTCTAGTGGTTAATCGGCTCCGAAATTCGTGATGCGCTTAAACAGTTTGTAGACATTAGCTTCGGGCAGTTGGCGTAAATAAGCAACCCATGTTGTAGGGCCACAAACTGCCGCCCGTCCTGTTTGAGGTGGGTCCGATCGAGACGGGACGATGCTGACTGCTATATTTGTTCGACTTGCACACTGTACAGACACTCCACCAGGCTGTTTTGGTGAAAACATCTCTATGGTCATGTTTTTGTGCGATAATTTCAGACTGCATTACAAGGGCATGGGTGATTTTTTTAATCATTTTCACGAGTTTCTACGTCGCGTGTTGTTGGAATAATTACTAAGGCATGCCAGTTTTGTTAGTGACTGAAATCTTTACGAAGAATTTTTATAAAGCAGGAAGAAAAAACAGCGTATATTTACGTGCGTGAAGCAGGTTTTCGTTTGATGAAAAAGTTTTCAATATGGAAGACATCTATTTTTCTGACCCGAAATTCTGGAGGCAGTTTGAACGAATTCGCACGGGACCCACTTATATTTTTGGTCGTATAAAATTTCGTCTGATCGCAGGTGACGCCTAAATGAACACCCTGTTATTCTTATGATTGTGCGCTTATTCCTGAGCTTTAAAATGAAATAAGGGGCTTAAAATTCGCTTCTATGGCAAACGTTTTAAGGTACGTATGGGATGGAAATTAATAACGGGACGAATTTCGAAGAAGATCGATCACTAGAACAAAAGTTCATTCGCTTGACACTTCGAACCGATCATCGCGGATGCTTTCAGATAAGAGTATTGGAAATAGAGGGGATGCAGTGTTTATAGGACGTAGATGTCATGTCCTCCCATGCCTTTTACGATTCATATATGGTGCGATCACTGCCTGTCTCCTGATCTCCTTGATTAAATTCGTTTTTTCACGATAAAGCTCGTGTATATGTATCCCTCCCCCCATGAACCACGTTCATGCAAAGTACCGCTTTTAATGTGCACTTCCCTATCGAACACTGTTCACTCATACCGGACCGCATTCTTTAGGAAGGAAAAAGGTTTTCCGAAAATTTCCGAAACCATTGCCGCAGCTAGTTGTTAGCGTGCGAAAGCAGTTGCGTTCATGGCAGAGTTAATGGATGCTTTCAAGGTCATTTAAGGTGTGAGCCATGAAACGTCAACTGTGTCGCTATTATTTACTTACATTTACACTCGCATTCGACATGCAAACTTATCTGCTCATTAATGCCCCCCTTGTCAGAGTGTGTGACTCCAGGACTCCACAGCCCTTCTTTATTGGGCAGGCGTGAACAAAGCGATTTCATCTATGGAGGGCCTAGTGGTATGTAAGTGTCTGCTATGCCATGATCAGCAAACCACGGTCCTCGCCGCCTGGTATACGCTGGCAGTTCTCTGACACCTGCTTCCCTGCCGAAAGATCTGTTTGCGCTCCTCCTGAGTATGTAGATCGTGAACATGGCTCCCCCCTCAGCCCCGTTTTTCTGACCTGTTGTGGTGCAGTTGTTGTTGTTTAAAATCCTGGTCATTTTCTGTGTGGACCAGGAGATGTGAAGTGGAGCGCCAAGGTGCGGGCTCGGCTGTACCATCCAGCTGCGTCCTCCCTCGTCTTTGGTCTTCTTAGCTTTGTCTTGACACCAGGCCCAGGTGGTGGGGGAGTGAGTAAAGTAGATGGTGCGCAAGTCCACACTCACTATAAACTAATTCATGCGCCAGTCACTGTGCCTGCTTCATTTTGTTGTGGAGCACACGGTGGGCATCGTCGGAAACCACTGTTGAACTGTTATCCATGGAAAGTATGTGCACGGCTACTCGGTATAAATGCTGTCGTCTTTTTACCGCTGCTCAGTACTCTTGCATACAGACAACGGACTGCATCAAATATGGTTGACGGGACTTTACAGATTATATATTCTCTAAAAAAGCAGTTAACCCTGCCCTTAAAGTATACAGTCTGGTTAAATGAAGCAAAAGCTTAATGCTGACACTAGCAATCATGTACGTTGTCATCATTTAGCGCAATTCGCTCATTCCCGCTGGATAAAGTAAGGCATTAACGGAAGAACCCTCTGAGACCACAGATACCATGTCTGCTCCTTAAAGTGTTTTTCTTTCAAATTCATAGACCAGTTAACATTCCACGCAATTTTAATCTTTGAATAAGAAATGGTTTCTACTTTCTGCACTATGGCCTTAACTGGAATCCCAAGTACGGGTGAACCCGATGAAGCGCTGCTGGTTTTCCGATAATATTCTCAGGTTCAGATCTGTACAAAATCGGTAACGATAAGGTGACGGACACCACTTAACTGTCAGATGCCGTGGGTCGTGTCTTACGGGAATGGTGGTAAGGACAGTTTTACGGGCGGCCAGACAGTAGGCTGACAAAGTGCAAGAAAACATAGAAATTGTTTGGGTTTTCGCCGAAATTCCTATCGCTCGCTTTCGTATGACAACGAAAATGAGAAAGTTAATAAAAAAAATAAACAAAAAGCAAATTTTTAACAAATGGCAGATTTTAGGTAATGGTTTAAGTTTATGAAAAGTAAAGGCCGTTGGCAGTATACTGTCTGCAACAGCCTACAAATGCGATGCGCTGCCCAAAAATCTAACAGAAGACGATCATGTCTCGGGAGATGAGTCAGGAAATAATTCAAAAATGCGTGGACGTGACAAATACTACCTGCTCCTAATAAACCTAGCCCATTTACAATTTATATTCTTTGGATATCTGATTTTTTACAAAACAGAGATAGCTTAAAATACTGCCCACAATGAATTTTGATTTATTCGGCAAAATCGAACACTGTATTGTGCAGAACTCAGCTCACACTCGATAAAAACCTAGGGGGACAAATGCCTTTCTTTATATCGGATAAATCAACTTTTCTGCAGAACAGCTGCTAAAATTAACCTCTCCATGCCGTCAAAAAGAAATGAAATTTTTTACGCATTAACATATTTCGGGCACCCATGAAAGTAACTCTGAAATCAGAAGGGCTATGTAATTAACAAGCAAATACCCCTTGAAAGTAATGCCAAATAAGCATCGACGTTCCCGAACCTATCAGGTTGATGCTTTAGAAGAACTGAATGTTCGGCCGTCAAATCGGGACTTGAGCGCTAATCCTTTTATGCCTTAACCGTGACTCATCACCTTAAAACTATGCTCCGTTAAGGAGAACGCCACATACGCCGTCGTCTTGCTTACTCCGTATGAACTCATCTGCGGTTTCTCTTTATCTAGGGCAATCTTAGCGGTCTTCGCCGCTTTAAAACCCCATTCGTTCACAGCACCGGTCTGCGCTGCAAATTGAGCTTTACGTTGCTACATTTTGCACTGGATGATAAATTTTTAGGCATCATAGACCAGTAGATGTGAATTCACATAAATACAGTAGCCAGCATGTTGCACAAACAACGTCCACCGATATTTTGAAATGTGTTTTCGGTTAGAAAGACTAGAAATACTGAGAATCGTCCAACATAATACCAAGATATTTCAGTCAAGTCAAAATGTCTGCCTTTCACTGAACTCCTTTCCGGCTGTCAGAAATAAAGTAACTCGGTACCAAATGACCAGTTAAAGAGTACACACTTTTCACTTGATTTTCGATGTCCTTACAAATAAACCTATAATTTGGGGAAAACTTAGGCAAAAATATACTTTTTTGTATTGCTTTGGCAGCAATTCATGCCGTCTTGAAGTATCATATTTAATGAAAGATAAACTTTCACTTTTAGAAAATTTTCTCAGTTTCCCATTGATGCCCAAGCCGAGCCGCAGGTTTACTTACACTATGGGTTTACACCGACTTGCAACATGTTTTCCATGTAAAGAAAGTTATGGATTTATAAACGCTATTGAGAAAATTTCGCAAAAGAAATTCCAGGATCTAAATACCTACGAACTGAAAACTTTTGGAATCATTTATTCAGGTATGACACTTGAAGAAGACGCAATTTGCTACCAAACGAGTGCAAAAAGCAATACTTTTACGCATGTTTTTTTTTTAAAAATATATTTGAATATATAAAGTCATGGGAACCCAATAGGGGAATTCCTACGAGTTAACCAGCCATTTTTTACAGATTTCTGTTTTCGCAGACGGCTGCATTCTGTCGTGCCCGAAACATCCTGGGATAATGCTGCACAGTTATCAGTACCACGACCTCGCCTAAGTAAGCCTTTTTGATCGAAAAGGCATCTCATAATTTTGACGAAAATTTTGCGAGATATACCAGCTAATGTATTTCTTCAGGGTAGCAAATGTTAGAGATCCGGGTAGGTAATCTGAGGAAAGGGAAGGGCTCACCGAATCGAGGAAATTGTTTGGCTGACGTTTCGAAGAGTTTAGACGGTTCTCCATTATTAGAGCGTCTATTGCAAAAATCGATCAGAATTTTGAATACAGAGCCGGATAAGGGGGCCTTGGGATGATCGATTTTTTTTCTTTCGCTACCTATAAAGTCCTACGTCACTACATACGCCATGACGAGGAAATTAGGGTCATAGTGGACTTCAAAATATCGGGCAAACAGAGTCTATTGCCCAATTCACCCAAAAGGGGGACACAAACGCAACTAACTCCAATTGAGGTGTCGACACATAACACAGGAGGCCACCAACACTCATAAACAACGGCCAGTAGGCCAAGGCAGCGAAAAAAAATCGATCAGTCCAAAGCCAACCCATTCGGCTGTGTATTTAAAATTCTGATAGATTTTTGCACTAGACGCTTTGATAATGGAGAGCCTCCCAAGCCTTTCGAAACGTCAGCCAAACAATTTCCTCGATCCGGTGAGCACTGCTCTTTCCTCAATGTATTTATTACCTACCAATCCGCTTTGCAGGTCTATCGCATCCCGATTTTCCCTTCCTCCAATGGACGATCGCGAAAAATAAATTGTACTTTAGCTAGAACAGTGTATGCTGTTGGTCCAAATAATGGTCGTGTAAGCGGTGTACTTACTAGCCGCCGACATTGGGCAGACATTTATTTTCAGAGCGCTGTGGGCGATTCAGAAAGGCAATCATTCGGTTATTACTTTCATCGCCTGTCTGCCGGGAGGGGGGGGGGAGGATGGGGAGAAGACGGTTTCCCTCATTTGGCTAGCGGTGTAGTTGAGGGTGTGATGGTCTTGGACGTGCGCAAAAGGCATTTGGCTGTTTGGTCGACCGAGCACTTGTCGGCGTGGCAAGACCCGTTTCCGACGCTAAACCCATTAGCGCTCAGCGGGTGGGGCGCGTAGATACTTCGACCTTCACAAGCGATGACTGCGTGTCCCACGGATGAGGAGAAGGCGCCACATCGATGATTTTGCACATATTAAGTAGCATCGAGCAGTCTCGTACCACTGTGGTCGTCAGACGAGGGCTATGCGGATGTTTTATCAGCATTACAGGTGGCGCACAAACCTGCATCTGCTTTGAGCACCAAACATGTACACCACAAGGGTAGGGTTAGCCATTGTGTAGGTATTTATTATACGAATAACACGGGTACTAACTGAAAGCCCAGACACGCGTGTTTCGCCAGTCTTCTGTCACTGCCTGACGCAGCTGCGATGGGTTCGGACCATCAATGGATTCCCCAGCCTTGCCCACGTTTTCCTGGTGTATTTACTTCAGCTCCACTTCGCCTTATTTAATTCCCGAGTACCTGTGTTCTCAGTGTAATAACTAGTCGCCCAATCGTATTCGTATGGTTGTCTGTTGGTGGTTTTTGAATAGTACGTGTTTATTTCCCGGCTGATTGATAGGCTAAGAGTCAGGCTGCAATGGCTCCTGCTTAGTGTGGCCTTTATGGTATTCCCACTCCGTGGGATCCGGGCCGGGTGTGACGGCACGCCCAGGTGCGACTTCGGCCGCGCCAGCCACACAATTTCACACCATCTGGCGGTGGGGAGACGGGACCGTCCACACTCACTTTATTTGCAAGCACTAGACAGAGGAAGAAAACCCACAACGTCGGTCCCTTTTTATTAAACAAAGGTCCTCTGCTTCTACACACACACACACACACACACACACACACACACACGACAGTTTGTCCATCGATTTCGATGATGTCCACCGTATGCCCCACAGACTGCATTGGGGGAGCAGGGACGGTGACTTGCGCAGTAGACTTGCGTAGCATCTACCTACACTCTCTCCTCCTCCCCCGCCTGTGCCCGGTGTCAAAACCAAGTCAAGAAGACCGGAGACGGGGGAGACCGCAAGCGGATGGCTCGGACAGATCCTCGCCTTGGAGCTCCACTCCGCACCCCCTGGTCCACACAACAAATAACCAGGATTTTGACCGCCAAAACAATGGAGGGCATGGCAGTGGTCCAGTTGTGCGACGGCTGCTGACAACAGAGTCTGCCAGCGCACCCCGCAAATGTTGGCATTTGTTATTGCGCACAGATAACGCCTGCCAGGGTCCGATGTGGCCCCCGTTTTGGTCCAGCGCATCTAACACGTGGCCCGTCTAGAGGGCACTGCTACTACACTGATACACTGCTGCTACACTGCTACTACAAGCAATGCACACACCCACACAAACACACACACACACACACACAAGACAGTTCGAGCATCAATTTCGATGATGTCCATTGTGTGCCTCACAGCGGCAACGGTGGGAGCAGGGACGGTGACTTGTGCAGGGTTTATAGTGTCAGTAGACTTGCGCTGCATCTACCTACACTCTCTCCTCCTCCCTCACCCGAGCCCGGTGTCAAGACAGAGTTAAGAAGATCGGAGACGAGGGAGGCCGCAGGTGGATGGCTCGGACGAATCCCCACCTTGGCTCTCCAGTCCGCACCCCTGGTTCACACAGCAATGACCAGGATTTCGACCACAAAACCATGGGGTGAGGGCAGTGGTCCCAGTTGTGCGACGACTGCCGACAACAGGATCTGCCAGCACACGCCTTGACTGTTGGCATTTATTATTGAGCACAGATAACGCCTGCCAGAATCCGATGTGTCGCCCGTGTTGGTGCAGCGCATCTAACTCGTGGCCCGTTTGGAGGGCACGCACACAGAGGCCTATATCAGTAAACACTTGGACTTAAAACTCACATACGGAACTCTGAGGAATAGCTGGAGACGGTCGCACACAACCGTGAACGGGTTGAGAACCACAACGGACGCCTTCAGACACACGCTTTAGACAAGCACATTTTTCGTTTGATGCGAACACATACACCTAACTAGGATCTGGAGAACTAGACAGGAGGACTTGCACAACATTCTGCCGTGTTAATGGTCTTTAAAGCTTCGGAAAACCACATAGTTTTGCAGTCGTGCCATCTTGGCATTTCCTCTGTTGCCAGCAGGCAATTCATATTGCCCCTGCCTTCGTAGCGCTCACAAGTTAGGAATGACGCTGTAATCGACTGTTTCCCCTAAGAGGAATCCATACATGTGGTTTGGCCATATGTCTAATCCAACGCTCAGAGTTGCCGATCCAGAACTCCAAAACATCTGTCCATCCAGTGAAAGAATTCCCACGAAGCCTTTTGAGCTCTATTTCGCAAATTGTGAGATGATGGCGTCGTTCAACAGCCTGAAGATGGGGCCATACAACAGTCCGACCATTGAGTCCGGCGATGCCCACCGTGTGGTACACAGCAAGGTGCAGCTGGCACGATGACTTACGCGTGAATTAGTTTGAAGTGGTAGGAGACTTGCGCAAACTCTGTCGCGTTCTCTCTTCCCCACGCCGCACCTGGACCCGGCGTCAAGACAGAGTCAAGAAGACCAGAGGCGTGGGAGGACGCAGTTGGACGGCGCGGTCGGGCCCGCACTTTGGCGTTCTACTCCACACCCCCTGGTCCACAGAGCAAATGACCAGCTTTTTTGAGCAACAGCAACAACATCCCAACCGGGGGTAGCTGGACGAGGATGACGACCGGACAGCAAGAGCGGGAGCGCACGCACATCTACCTGCGGTGAACCAGATGCCAGGGCATACCAGGCTGCGAGGGCCATGGTTCGCTGATACTGGCCATAGCACACGCTTTCAGACCTTTCGAATTTGAGGCCATACAGGCCAGGCTGGGAAAACGCTAAGATGTGGCAGAGATCAGGCATCTTGCTGGTGACCTCGAATTTTTTTGGAATGCCTCTCTCTCTCATGGGAACAATGTATGAATATTTCGAAAGTTCAGCAATACGGTTGCATTTATTCTGACTAAATTCGCTCTCCGAGGACTAGAGACATGGGCCATAAAGAACCATCTACCAAAGTTGGGGATTGGGTATGTTGATGACATTTTTGGTATCTTTAGTTGGAATATGATTGTTCCCACATTTGATTTTTGGTAAGATATGCTTATGGACATAATGCTATTGGGGTTAAAATTAGGGGTTATGGTTAGAGGTTAGAGTTAGGGTTGAGGGTTAGAGTTATGGGTCAGAGCTAGGGGACATGGTTAGGATTAGGCGTTAGGGCAACTATTTCTCAACCACTCAAAATACATCCGCGAATGCCTAGTAGCTTTTCTTTTGCATACAACTACTTGACCTCGTCGCTTGTGCGTTCCCCGTCCTCACCTGTAAAAACCCCTATTACCACCGGTCCCGTATTACAGGTGGCTGGGGTATGTTTACTTCAGTTGGGGCTACATAACCACATCTTGCCTGATTTTTTTGCCAAAAACGTCCAGCACGTATACTAACCTAAAAATGACACGTCATCTTCAAAGGGAAAGTGGCTGAACACATGGTTCAACTCTTTATATAATCTTTCCAGACACCCGGAATCTGAATGAGAAGAAACGAAGTTCATTTCTTATCTGCGGAAACTTTACTGGTAACTTGACACAAACGTTTTCAGTTATGCCACCATTATTTCTCATGCGCCTAACTCCAAATCTAACTCACCATTTTACAAAAACGCAGCCGAATAGGAATGTTCTGTCGTCGAGCTAAGGTGCATTGCAGCGGGCCGGGCGACAGAAGTTGGAGAACAGTATCCTCGAAAGCACTTTATGAGCCAACGGATGTCCTGAAAGTTTTGTCGAGAAAAAAAAACTAGGCGAAAATGCGGGTGAGACAAACGCGTGAACGAAGCTTAGGCTGTAACACTAAGGCACAGAGCAATATGTTGCCCTTGTATCCAACAAACCCGTTAAACTACGAAGTGAACGGATCATTAGAGCAGTACACATTCCGGAAGCGACAGTTTTCCGACTACTAGGACATAGGCATAATCGCTATCAATTAACCAGGCGTCTAACCCTGTTTACCAGATTGAATCAAATTGCAAGGAAGCCAATTATGTTGTTGACACGGGGATACAAGTCAGCTAGAGGGTGAGTGAACATTTTATTACTGTCGGTCGGGGGAGGAAACACTCTGTCGCTGATGGCCGCTCATTCATCCTCTTGGGGCCACAACTTCGCTCTCGACCATCAACATGTTGTGGGCCAGAAGGACGACTGTGTTGCACGCCTGTGGCAGAAAGAACAGCGTCCAAACAACTACTCAGCCAAGTGACACATCGATCTGCGAGAAAACAAAGGTCACTGCCGGTGGTGGTATATGTGGCTCAGCTGAGATGTTGACCTTGATTGGACCTTGTCTATAGACTCGTATAGGAGTTCAACATTTGAAAGAATGAGAGTTTAAACCCAGAAAACGTCTTCCGCTCTTCCTTTTCATCTTCATCTTCTTCCTCGTCTTCTTGTATACAATTCCCTGGATATCACACATCTGCCACCATCTTCTGTTACGTTATGTTTCACTGTTCCTATCAAACTAATGTAATTATTCATCTAGCAATTTGGTTCATGACGCGCTAGAAGGCGCGGCTTGAAAGACTGCAACCTGAAGCAGAGTCAGGTTGCACTGGCTCCCTCAGAATGAATGTATGTATGTCAATGCCACGGAGGTTGCGTCAGAGTCGGTCCCTTGTTTCTCGGAAAGACCGGCCCAATGTTAGCGGTCAAGATCGTGTGTGGTCCGCGTAGAGGGGTTGTTCAGCTTTGTCAGCCAGTGTGCCCGACTCCACCTCCGATCTTTTTGACACCGGCTGGCTACGGGATAAGGAAGGAGGTAGTTCGACAGATGTTGTGAACGTCCGTCATCGCTATAAACTTATTCATGTGTAAGTCCCTGTCCTGCGACCACCAGGCCAGCTGAAGTCGCTCCTGGCTTTCGTCTATATTTACTTTTCTGATCAATTCAGATAAGCATCCTCCCGTCTCTCATCCAAGATTGTTGCTGAGTCGAAAACCCACAGGGCAACGGGCTCGTGACCCAGTGGTTAGAGGCGTGGATTTCTAACTAACGGGTCGCGAGTTCGAGCCTCGGGTAATCCACACTTCGAGATTGGGTATAACTGGCAGACGACGGCTAATAAGCCAGAAATGGCCATTCCGGTCTCTTTTGCTTTTGTCGGTAATACCTTTTTGCCTGTTGCTGAGCTATTGGCACCATAGTCTGCGAACTGAGAAGTCTTCTCATTTCATAATATATGTTGTAAATGCCAACGTGGGCGCTCTTTGGCTGCGTGCAGAAACGTGCTTAAACATTACTTATGAATAAAATCATCTCATTATGATAGCAAAAGCTGTGTTTACTGATGTCCCTGGTTCCCATTCCATGTACCTTTACAGTAGGTGGGCCAACTCATGAAATGTCAACCGAAATTCCGACATACGCTTTCGTTTTGAAAAGATTAACTAAGTAGGGTTGTAAGACAGATCATCATGCAGCATCATTCTGTAATAATTCGGTTATCTCAGAATGCCAGCTATCGAAATAACTTCTTTACGGCTTCATGCAAAAACTGCATTCTGTAAAAATGACTACTTAATTAGCATGCATTTTTCTCATTGAGTTTTGATGCCCTTAAAAATGCAATTATATTTCGTAGAAAACATACATAAAAATATTCCGTCTTCAGCTTAGTCGGTAGAACCTTACAATTTCTTTCAATTCTATACTCAAATGAAGGGTATAATTAATGGTGTGAAAAACTTTTCCAATTCCAGAATAATTTTGAACCCGGTCTGATATTACATTTGCATTCAGGGTTTGCAAACTACAGGCCGCTTATTTTCTGCGTACGGAAAACCATATATTTATCTACGGTGTTAAGAGGAGACCATATGGGGTTTATAAAATTAAGCAGTGGATTTAAGCCATATTGCTAACTTTACTAGCCACATTCGTAAAAGCAAAAAAATGACATTTTATGAACGGCCATTTCACGGTTTTAAAAAATCTCCCAAGTAGAAATTTTCTAAAACCGAATTATACTCTTCTTTTTAGTACAAAATTGAAAGACGTCGTAATGTCCTACCGAATAACCTAAAGAATGAATATTTTTATGCATGTTTTCTATAGAATATAATTGACTTTTTAATGGCATCAAAAGTTAATGAGAAAAATGCATGCTAATTAAGTTGTCATTTTTTGCAGAGTGCAGTTTTTGCATGAAGCCGAAAGGACGTTATTTCAATAACCGACAATCTGAGGTAGCCGAATCATTACAGAATTACGCTGCAAGACGATCTGTTTTACAAGCCTACTTAGTTGATCTTTTCAAAACGAAAACGCATGTCGGAAGTTCGGTTGACATTTCATGTGTTAGCCCACCAATGGTACGTACACTGATCACATGAAATTTTATTTAAATTAGTAGGTTCCTCTCCCGATCTTCAGTGGTTTGACACAGGGCAGTAAGTTAGTTTACTTTCAGTCACTTATATCTTCTGGAAAAAGGACATGTTAATAACATCTGCTGTCAGTATACTTAGTTTTTTTCTGGTAGGACAGTACGTGCTGCACGCATGTTTCAGAAAGTTTTTCCTATCATTATCCAATGTGTAGTTTTTAACCCTGAAATTTTCTTCAGAACTAAACTCAATGTCATTAATCGTTCCGATTACTCTTCTTGGTCTTTGTTTAAATTAATTTGAGATGAACTGAACAAAAGCAAGGCGAGTTAAACCTGGTAGGATGTTTGCATAATTTACACAATTTACTACGATGGTCTGTTTTTAGTCAGGCAAACTCCTGTTGTTTCATCACACACGCACACACACCTGTGAGTGTTTCCCATCCTCTGTATAATCAGGCGTCAGACATTCGCAATTAACGCGACTAATTTAACGTTTCATTTGGCAAAATCGGAACATGCCGTCTGTTGTCCCCGTGGGCATTATTAAAAAAGCCCCTGGACTTGCCGCTTTTAAGGCATCAAAGGCACCGAAAGTCGGAATCCTGTACCGAGCCTGCAGAGGAGTAGACAAAATAAAACTTGCTGCTTTAATTAACAAAAAACGCTTGCTTGCTTACTGCGCCTGTTTTCCAACGGTCTCAACATATGTTTTGATGCAGTTTTATTATTATTACTGCGTCTGTCGCCAGCATTAGATGCAATTATTTCCTCTTTTTTTAAGGAAGCATCAAACTCCCAAACACCTGCTACGTTATCTGACGCTGACTTTATACCAGTAAAAATCCTTCACACCCTTCGCATGTCCGTACGTACAAGGACGTCTCAGACTGCTTTGCAAGTGTAGTCACAATACGCTTACCTTAAAACAGCTATGACTAATAAAGGTAATTCCCGCTCAACAGTGTCCGAAAGGTCGCATTCACCGTCGATTGTTTTCCCTATTCCAGTCTCGCTTTTCCCAGTTTGGGTCTTTCATCGTTTTTTGATGATGTGGCTTTTCTTTGCGCTACTTGAGTCGCTCTGGGTAGAATTCCAAACTTATTATTAAATCAGAAGGAGGTAATACATCCCTATGATCAATCAACAACAAAAGTAGACGGATAATTGGCATCCGTGGTACCATTGTCGAGCTTATACACCGTTTTTGAAGACAAGCATGATACATAAATATTCGGCACGTTAGATGATGGGATAAATCTTTTGAAGTTTACATATTTACATTTGCCATTCGCCTTTGAGGGACTTTTGATAATGCAATTCCTTCAGAAGACTAGTTAACGAGCATATGTTTGTTTTCGGTTAGTTCTCGTAAGGTCAGTACAGTTCTATGAGAACGGGGTCTATTCAAGTACAGTGCCTGACCGATCTCATGAAATGTTTGCCGAAAATCTGAAATGTGTATTCGATTATGAAAGATTACTTTAATGGGATTGTAATAATGATAAGTATGCAGCATAAACTAATCGCATTTCGGGCTCATTAGGATGTCGGCTTTTGGATGTACTCCTTTTTGACCTCCTGCAGAAACCGCACTTTGTAAAAATCACTACTTAAGTAGCATGCATTATTCCTATTGATTTTCAATGATCTTGTAATTTTACATATATTTTATAGAAAACATGCACAAAAATATGCTTTCTTTTGCTTATTTGGTAAAAAATCACATTTTTGATATTTTATACCCGAAAAAGCGTATATTTAGGTTTTAAAAAGGGTTTCCAAATCCCGGATAATTTTGAGCCTGATCTGCTATTAGCGTTTGGCGATTTCAGTCTACAAGTTGCATGCCTCCAGCGTAAGGTAAATCATATATCCCCCTATGTCCTTAAGCAAGTACCACATAGAGTTCCTAAAATTTCGCAATGGATCAGGACTGTGTTGTGCATTTCATCAGGAGCACTGGTAAACGGGCATGTACGGTCTTGTGTGCATGGACATCGCACGCTCTTAAAAATCTCATAAGTAGAAACTTTTTTAAAAATCTAAGTTCACACTTTTTCAGGCATAAAATATGAATAAAATGTGATTTCCTGCCAAATGAGCAAAAGAAAGCATATTTTTGTGCATGTTTTCTATACAATATATGTAAATTTACGAGACCATTGAAAATCAATGGGAATAATGCCTGCTACTTAAGGAGTCGTTTTTACAAGGCGCGGTTTCTGAAGGAGGTCAAAAAGGAGTAGATCCAAAAGCCGACATCCTTATGAGCCCGAAATGCGATTGGCTTATGCTGCATACTTATCATTATTACAATCCCACTTAAGTAATCCTTCCTAATTGAATACACATTTCAGATTTTCGGCAAACATTTCATGAGATCGGTCACGCACTGCATGTAAGTAACAAGAAAATCGATAAAAGTTAGGTTTAAGAACACAGGCGGGGAGAGCGGAACAGCGCGGAAAGTTGCATGTTATTAGTTGACCTTTGACCACGGCAAACGCGGAGCCTCAACAAAGTTCTTCTGCGCGCACAAGACTGGCTTTCGTAACCGGATAGCGGCTGCTTCTGCTGTTGCTGATTGACATTGACCTAGTAGCTTAGGTTTGCTTGATGAGGCCTTATAACTCACATAAAATGCTTCGGTTTGGGTCCATACGACGCTCGGAATTCCCAACATATACAACAGTTGCGTTGTCTATGATCCTAGGCTCGTCTTTCCCCTACCATGCCGGGAGGTGTTCTCGTGCTCCTTTGGATAGACACTGACTCGTGCGACAAATTTAACTCTATTCCTCAAAGTTCCTTTTTAATGGGACGCTGCGAGTGAACGCCTAGGAAAACGCCTTGGTCAAGCTGTCTCACGAACCTTCCCAGCAGCAGGGATTCGAATATTATTTTCCGCTAACCCTATTTTACGCGAAGGTAAACATACAGTGAGTGAACTATCTCATGAAATGTCGGCTAAAATTCTGAAATGCGTTTTCCATTGGGAAGGAGTACTTACAGTAGATGTGCTAACTCATGAAATGTCAATCGAAATTTCGAAATGCATTCTCGTTTCGAAAAGATAAATTAAGTAGTGTTGTAAAACTAATCATGATGCAGCATAAATCTATAATGATCCAGTTACCTCAGGGTGTCGGCTTTCGAAAGAACTTATCTTCGGCTGCATGCAAGATCCATGCTCTACAAAAAATGACTACTTATGTAGCATGCAATTTTCTCATTTATTTTTGATGTCCTTGAAAATTCAATTAAATTTCATGAAAAACATGCATAAAAGCATTCATTCTTTTAATTATTCGGTAGAAAATCACGTCTTCTTCCAATTTCATACTCAAAAGAAGAGTATAATTCGGTTTTAAAAAAACGTTTCTAATTCCTGAATAATTTTGAAATCGATCTGCTGTTACACTTGCATTCAGGGTTTCAAAACTACAAGCTGTATATTTTCCGTGTAGGGAAAACCATGCAATTTTCCACAGTGTTTAGAGGAGACCATATGAGGTTCATAAAATTAAGCAGTTGATTTGAGCAATATTGTTAACTTTGCAATCCACATTCGTAAATGCAGAAACATGACGTTTCATGAACGGCTATTTAATGGTATTAAAAAATCTTACAATTAGAAACTTCTTTAAAACCGAATTATCGTCTTCTTTTGAGTATGAAATTGGAAGCAGATGTAATTTTCTACCGAATACGTAAAAGCATGAATATTTGTATGCATGTTTTCCACGAAATATAATTGCATTTTCAAGGGCTCCGAAAATCAATGAGAAAATTGCATGCTACATAAGTAGTCATTTTTTGCTGAGTATAGATCTTGCATGCAGCCGAAGATAAGTTTTTTCGAAAGCCGACACCCTGTGGTTACTGGATAATTATAGATTTATGCTGCATCATAATTAGTTCCACAACACTACTTAATTTATCTTTTCGAAACGAGAACGCATTTCGAAATTTTGGTTGACATTTCATGAGTAAGCACATCTACTGTAGATGCGATTGTACTACTGATTATCTTGCGGCATAAACTTATAAGATTTCGGGCTCGGTAGGATGTCGGCTTTTGAATACACTGCTTTTCAAACTCCTGTACAAACCGCACTCGGTAAAAAGTGACTACTCAAGTAGCATGCATTTTCCCATTGACCTTCGACGGTCTTGCAAATGGAAATATATTTTAGAGAAACCCCGAACAAAAATATTCTTCCTTTCATTCGTTCGATATAGAACCACGTCATCTTTATATTTTATACTCGAAAAAGACATGTATTAAGGTTTTAAGAAAGTTTATAATAATGGCATTTTTTGAGACTGTGCAATGTCCATTCATATAGCATCGCACCTGTCCGCCTACCACTGCTCCTCGTGAAAAGTACAACATAATCCGCATCCATTGTAAAATTTTTGAACACTATATGATATCTTTCTATCGGCGTAGAAGAATATGCGATTTTCACTACGCGGAGCACATGCAACTGGTAGACTGAACCGACTAAATGCTAGTGCAACGACTGATAAGGCTCCAAATTTTTCGGCAATTATAAAATTTTTAAAACCCTATTATATTTCTTCTTAGAATATTAAATAGAAAGATGACGTGATTCTCTATCGAACGACTGGAAATATGTTTAAATTTGCAAAACCATCGAGTGCGGTTTGTACAGGAGACTGAAAATGCAGTGTATTCAAAAGCTGGCATCCTGTAGAGTCTGAAATATTATAGGTTTATGCCGCAAGATAATCGGTATTACAATCGCATCTAAGTAATCCTTCCCAATCGAAAACGCATTTCAACATTTCAGACAACATTTCATGACATCAGTCACTCACTGTAGGTTACCACCTCAAATCACATCAATGTACATCTAATCTTTCACTTGCTACCATGCAGCAGATTATATTTGTCTCAGGAGTCAGTGTTTACCGAAAAGAATACGTTAACACCCCCGGCATGGTTGGGGAAAGGCGAACCTGGGCGCATAGAAAACGCAACTAGTGCATATGTTCTGAATTCCGGGCATTGTGGGGATCCCAGCGATGCTTTTTGTGTGATTTATAAGGCCCTTTCGAGATAGCCTAAGCTACTGACCAGCGTCTATTAGCAGCAACAGAAGCGGCCGCAACCAAATTACAAAACCCGGTTTTGCGCGCTCAGAAGGGCTTCATTCGGATTCAGGTCAAAGGTCGACTAATTACATGCAACTTTCTGCACCTTTCGGCTCTCACTCCGCTCGTTTCAAAACGAACTTTGATCAGTTTCTCTAATCACTGGCATGCTTAACTTGACCCCGTTCCCATATAAATGTACTGAAAACAAACGTATACTGGTCATCTAATCTTCTGAATACTCTCACCGAAATTTTCTCAATTACGAAATAATTTTTTCATATGCGAGTCAGTCCTAATGAAACAAGGGGCAGGCCAACAACAGTGAGGGAGCCCTCGTCAGCGTGGCGGTCACGTGTGCAGTTTAGACAAACAAAAGTTTTCCGGAGGCCTCATACACGTATATATGAGCTTGTTTGCTTCCGAAAGCTAGTAAATCGATGTGTACTCATTCCTTACTGAAGACTAGATCAATAAAAGTATCGATTTATTCGCCTCTTACTAGATGCTGCTTGAATAAATCAACGGCATGGCTAAAGGTCACTTTGAGCAGACGTGAGTTGACTGTGCAGTGACCTGAACATTTATTTATCCCTTGACGCTGGACTTGCGTGAATACTTCTAAAAGTTGGAACAAAAAACAAACAACTAATCCCAGAGACTGTCTTCTCTTCCTCCTCTATCGAACTTTCTTGGTTTCTTATGTTTTCTACAATTCAAAATATGTATTTAGGAAGATGGAATTCTTTAGGAAACAGTAAACTTTATTGTGCAAATTTTTGTGTCTGGTTCCCCAGCTCGTCTTCAGACAACGGGCGTGCAAAAACAATTAACTTCTAGATCGAGTCTGAAAAAGAATTAGATGATTGGTTAAAGTACAGACTTCGGTAGAATCCTATAGCTTCGACATCGGTGAAAGAAGGATAATTGTTCTCGCTTCAAAATTTCGCGAATCGCACACTTTTCCCATCGTCCAGCATAAAACAGAACACTCCGCTCGAAGTTTTTACGTATAAATTGAAAAACAGGCATCCCTAGAAATATAATAAGGAAGATGAAATTATTTGGGAAACAGTAAACTTTATTGCATAAATTTTCGGAACTGGTTCCCCAAGTCATTTTCAGACAACGGACTGCAAAAACAGTTAACTTCTGGACCGAAGTCCGTACTTTAACCAATCATAGAATCCTTTTTAGACTCGGTCTAGAAGTTAATTGTTTTTGGACGCCCGTTGTCTGAAGACGACCTGGGGAATCGGTCTCCATAATTTACACAATAAAGTTTACTGTTTCCCAGAGAACATATATGCATATATCCTGGTAAGACCATTTACCGACCAGATTGCCGGACACGCCTGTCACGCTGCGTCTCGTGTATCAGTTTAGAGCCCTTCTAGTTAGTCAGATGGCAAACATTGGTTATGAAAGAAGGAGTGCCGACGAAGACAAGGGAAAGTGGATTGTCCCTTAGTGTCCTTCATCAGCCAGTCATGCCCATTACCAGGTTTATGCAACCAAATAGCCCGGGCTTGAATCCTAGGTCTCGCAAACCTGTGGTTGGATATGGCAGACTGACGACGGGATCTGTCAAGTGTCTTTTTTCCAGTGGTTAAGTAGACGTTACTTCAGCCTCGTGGCAAAGTCCGCATGAAGTCGGAATTTGTCCCAACCGGAGAATTTGCTTTGTACGTACGGTAGGAGACTTTACCCATGAAAAACGTCGGAATTTACAAATGATTGCTGATCACTCGCAAACCAAGACCACTTCCGGGACCAAATATCTTTAACAACATTTCAAGGAATTAAAAACGTAAAAGAAATAGTAAAGGTAATAGAACGTTACCTGAAAATACCATTTTGGGAAAGAGCGGAGGCAACGGTATAGAGAAGGTCACTATTTAACTGTCAGTAGACTGTGGACCGCGCCATATGTGGTTTTATCTTGGCATACCTTTGCAGGCTGTTGCAGAAATTACACCACCAACAATAAATACTTTCTACGAAGTCATACCTTGACCCACAGTTCGTAATTTTGCGAAATTTACTTTTTTATTGTTTACTTACTACCTCATTTCCTTTGTCGTACAATGGCATAGGATAAGACTTCCGGCATAAATCCAGGCAACTTCTGTGTTTTCTTTCATTTTGTCTGCCTACTGTCTAGCGTGATGCCCTACCCATAAAACCCCCTTAACACAAATCACGTCTGACACGATCCACACTCTACTGACAGTTAAGTGGGGTCCTTCTCTATACCGTTGCCGGAGCGGAAAATTCCAAAAACTGCAAAAATGCTTGCTACTGAATAAATTTCGGTTTTATATGTAGAGAATGCCTGTTTATGTGAAAAACTGAGCAAATATGACAATAAGAATAGAATACTTCATGATTTTAGTGCTTTTATCCGATTGCTAATCAATGCAGATTACGTAGTATGTGCATGTTAAAGCCTCCAAGATGAGATACTTCTTAAAAACATCCACTGAAGTAGTGAGTGTTTGGGCGTTCCTTTTCATGTAGTTTGCCGTTTTGGTCACGAGTGACGACTCACCCAAACATTAAATCTTATTGTCAAATAAACTGAGCGTCCACAATCAAAGTCAGCAACGAAAATGTTTTCAATAAATTAGAAACATTCTCTCAAAAGTTACTTTTTAAGAAGTGCTTCAATGTAACACTTCATTGACAGATGTCTGTGTAGCTTGTACTTTAATAAGACGAAGACAAGGATAAATTGACAGATTTGGCCGCTTCTTCCGCGTAACGTAAAATACATATATTTATCTGTCGCAATCAGAAAAACGCGCCTTTAAATTTTTGTCTGTTTCCGTCCTACGGTTATGAACGCACGGCAAAGTGGCCCTATAAATACTGGTATTTTGTTGACGTTGTGTATGTTTTACTCACTCCATTTTTAGATTACGTAAACACAGAAACTAGACCACACAAAAGTACTGTTTCATATACTGAAAACTGAAAATAACTACTTGGTGAGGGTAATTTTGCTGTCAGCCCATAGAATTTTATAAATGATAGAACAATTTTAGTCCGTTTAAAAGAAGCATTGCCATTGTGCATGACTCCTGTACTTTAGGGCAGATCTGCTAAGCTGACTTTTAAAAGTCGACAAAAAGTCTGGTTCTCTTAAAAAATGGTCTGTGGGCTTCTAACCCGATTCCAGTGGTTGCGGGACCTAAAACTCAAACCGAATTCAGTGGCCACTGAGTGTTAAATTTAAGGTTCTTCGATTTAGTCAGGGACCTGCTGTCCTGTCGGTTGTTTTCAGGAGGCGTTTTTACCGCTAGGCGGCTGTGTTTGTCCAAAGGATATGACAAAGAAACTGTCCCTGCTACGTTCTTCGATTTGGGCCTTTCACTAGCCTGAGGACTGCTTGCAGTAACGGCCTCGGATTTCATACAATCCAAATGTCAACAAGCCTTAGCAGGTAGGCAGTGATGAATGCCTTATTGGGGCCAGCTGCGCCTCCTGTCACCGACGCTGTTAGGGTTTTGCTGGCGTTTTTCAGGGGGGGGCGGGAGAAATGCAACGTCTAGCATATGCGGTCCAGTGCCGGAATTCTAATCAAACTTCTGCCCATCTTGCTTCCGTTAGGGAGGGATGGTGGGGGCACATTGTGATTCTGAAGGAATGACTTCTGTTTGATAGGTTTGTCGAAAAAGGCTAAGATGGCAAATGCCAGCTCATTTGTCGCCACGCTCTCTCTCTCTCTCTCAAACTCTCCCTCCTTCTCTCTCTTCCTCTCTCTATGGCCACGCCCATTCCGGGACTGGCAGTGTGTCCCACCGGATTTGGAGTTTCCAGCATTTCCGACATCAGATAGGGAAGCAGTGCTAGATGACGGACTGGGGTAGACCTGTCTGGTCCACTTTTATCAATTGTACGTAGTCAGTGCTGAATAACATTACCGACAAATCGAAGGGGGACTGGAGTGGCCATTTCTGGCGCTTATTAACCGACGTCAGCCAGCCATACCTAGCTTCGAAATATGAAACACTGCCTGCTAGAAGTCCAACGCCACCAACCACTGAGCCACGGGCCCGTTGTCCTGTCAGTTACTCAGAGGGACGCTCACCAAGCATTTTACGGAACTCACAAAAATATCCTTTTATGCACATGTTTGGCAAAAATTATGGTTTTTTTAAATTTTCCACTTACAAAGAGTGTATTCTTGCTTTACTACTTTTTACCCCATCTCCCGTTGAACTTGTATTCAGGATCGCCAATCTTTATGCATGTTTATATCCCGTCAAAGAAATATCGTAAATTTCTCTACGCTGTTAGAAAGACTTCATATAGGACTCATTAACTTGCTCAACGGGCTTAGTCAGGTCGTATGCTTTACACGTCGTATTAGTTATCTTACTGATCCGATGTTGTATGCATGGGTATTTCATGGTCTTGAAAAATCTTATAATCAGAAGCATTGCCAACACCAACGGGTACTCTCTTTTCAAATAGAACATTTGCAGAAGACGTAATTTGCTTTCAAATTAGCACCGTAAGTAATATTTTCATATAGGTTTTCTATAAAATTCAAATGAATTTATATGGACATCGGAAATCAAAAGGAAAAATACATTATACACAATAGTTATTTTTATGGAGCATTGTTTTTGCAGACGGCAAAAAAAGGCTAGCTCAAAATTGGACATCCTGGAGTGACCGAAATATCTTAGGATTATGCTGCATGATAATTAACATTACAACCCTACTCAAGTAATCTTTTCCAATTGAAAACAAATTTCTGATTTTCGGTTATAAATTCATGAAACAACACATATACTGTATATTTTATGGAAAACATTCATATAAATACCCAGTCTTGTAGTCATTTGGTAGTAGATCATGCCCTTTACAAATTTTTCAATTATACAAAGAATGGCTTTCAGTTAAAACAAGCTCACAATCATAAGATTTTGAGGTCCATCAATGTCCATCCAAATAACATCGTTTCTGGAAATTTATTAATGCACTTTACGAAGTCCAGAACAAATTCCTTGCAGATTTTTATGAGTCCCGTATGACTACATTCTTGTGACATAGAGGCATTTGGGATTTTTGCATGCGAAGAATAGAACTTATGAACTGGATGCCCTAAATGCAAGCCTAATTGCTGGCGTGCTTCAGAATTACTTGGGAATTTAAAAAATTGTCCTTTATTTAAGTTCAGAATTTAAGGAATACACAAGTTTTTGTCAGACGAGTTTATGCAAGAATATTCTCGAGCTTGTCCCAGCTATTTTTGCGGGCGGCCGGAAAACACATTTTTACAAGTCGGTATCCAATTTCAACTGAAATACCCTGTGATTTGATTGCACGATAATCAGTACTAAAACTTCGCATGAGCAATCTTCGCCTATAACCAGTTGACGAGCATACGTATGTTTTCGTTAAATTCTCGTTAGGCCTGTACATTTGTACGTTAACAAGGTCAAGTAAAACGCGTCAGTGGTAAATGAAGTCGATTACAGTTTGTCTTAAAACATAAATGGGATGTGGGAATATGGGTGTTTGGGGGAAGGGTGATATGAATCATGCCAGGGCTGCGGTTAGAGCGGAAGGTGCACATAGATGCGTGTACAATGGATGTGTAAACTCCCGAAATGTTAACAAAAATTATGAAATACCCCTTCATCCCGAAAATATTACTTTAGCAGGGCTGTGATACTAATAAACCTACACCACAATCCCATAATAATTCCGTCGCATCAAGACGCCGGCTTTTACGTGAACTTCATTCCGGCCGCCTGCAAAAATAGCACTCTGCAAAAAAGACTACTTAAGCAGTATGATGTTTCTTGTTCATCCTTGATGTCCTTAAAATTTAAACAAATTTCATAGAAAATTCATATGAAAGTATTCATTATTTTACACATTTAATAGAAGATAGCACATTTGTTAAACTATATACCTGAAAATGTTATTAAAATGCGGCTTTCACAAACTTTTCCGACTCCTGAAAACTTTTGAACACATCCTACCGCTACATTTACAAGCTATACATTTACAAGCTATATATTTTCAATGTAGGGATAACCATATATTTCTTTACAAAATTAAAAATGGGATTGTAGGTCCATACAATTTAGCAGTGGATTTAAGCCCTATTGTAAACTTTACGAGCAACATTACTAAATGCAAAGATACGATACTTCATGAACGGGTAGTCCTCTGCCTTAAAATATTTCATAATTGGAAACTGTTTAGAAACTGAATCACTTCCTTTCTCCAAGTTTCAGATTTAAAGAAGACATGGTTTTCTACCAAACGATAAAAAGGAACAAATACTTTTATGCATATTTTCAATAATATATATTTAAATTTATAGGGGCATTGAAAATCAATTAGAAAAATTCATACAACTTAGGTGGTCATTTTTGCAGAATGTAGTTTCTGCAGGCCGCCAGAATACATTTCATCCAAAAGCTGGCATCTTGAAGTAACTGAATTGTTATGGGATTACGCTGCATGGTAATTAGTGTTACAACCTGACTTAAGTACTCTTTTTGAGTCGAAAACGACTTCAGAATTTCGGCTAATATTCCATAAGTTGACTTTCGACTTTCGCAAATCCTGAAGGAGATTCTTCTGTGTGCAGAAGAGCGGCTTTCGTAACCTGATAGCGGCCGCCTCTGCTGTTGCTAACAGGCCCTGGCTCGGTTCCGGTCACCGAAAAAAGTTGAATACATATGCTAATTTCTCTCAACCAAACACCACGAAATAGGAATTCCGACGAACACACTCAAGGAATTGTTACTAAGATGCACAACAAATGGGCAGTTATTTTTTAACAACCAACTCTAAAGACAAATAGACGGTGTTGCAGTGGACCGATTTCATAGATCTTTTTTGGCTAATATCTTCATCGCCAAGCTTGGGAAATTTAACTTAGTAGTCGAACCAATAAGTTGACACAATATGGTCCCTAGATTAGTTATAATCTTTGCCACCGCCACCACAAAAGACGTAGCTACCCTTTTAAATGCCAGAAGTCGATTACGTTCACGCTGTAGATGGAAACGACTGGTTTGCGCCCTTTCTTAGGTGTCCGTCTAAACAGGAGACCTGACGGATGTGTCCGTAGGAGTGTCTATCTGAAGAAAACCTGGTCTGGATAATACACGAACTCCAGAAATTTCACTCCCATCCGGTGTTCAGTGCAAATTGCTAGCAATTTTTTGTAAGACAGCACCGAGAAGGAGTTCAGAAATATCCAGAACTTGCTTCGGGAAACGGGTCTCATGACAGGTTTAAAGCAGAGAGTATTTCTGAGCGACCGTTAAAACCCACCACGCAAACTTCCTAAAAGAATACGATGTTCCTCAGAGTCTATTTTCGAGAAGACGCTGCGAGTGAACTCCTAAGAAAACGCCTGGTCATGCTACCTCACGAACCTTCTCGGCAGCAATGGTTTAAATACTACTTCCTGACAATCCTATTTTACGCTGAGACGTTACGGATAGGTTGTCATCTATTCTTTTTTTGTTTCTGTTCTTTTTTCCACAACCAACTCTAAAGACAACTAGACGGTGTTGCTGTGGACCCATTTCATAGATCTCTTTTGGCTGATGTCTTCATCGGCAAGCTTGAGAAATTTAGATAAGCAGTCGGACCAATAAGCTGAAACAATACTGTCCCCCTAGGTTGATTATAATCTTTGCCACTTCCACCACAAAAGACGTAGCTACCATTTTAAATGCTAGAAATCGATTACGTTCACGCTGTAGATGGAAACGACTGGTTTAATTCCTTTCTTAGCTGTCCGTCTAAACAGGAGACCTGACGGATGTGTCCGTATGAGCGTCTATGGGAAGAAAACCTGGTCTGGATAATACACGAGCTCCAGAAATTTCACTCCCATCCGGTATTCAGTGCAAATTGCTAGCAATTTTTTGTAAGACAGCACCGAGAAGGACCTCAGAAATATGCAGAACTTGCTTCAAGAAGACGGGTATCATGACAGGTTTAAAGCAGAGAATATTTCTAAGCGACCGTAATAGCTCACCATACAAACTCCCTAAAAAAAACAATGTTCCTCAGAGTCTATTTTCGAGAAGACGCTGCGAGTGAACTCCTAAGAAAACGCCTGGCCATGCTATCTCACGATTTTTCTCTGCAGCAATGGTTTAAATACTATTTCCTGGCAATCCTATATTACGCTGAGAAGTTAGGGATAGGTTTTCATCTATTATTTCATCTGTTTCTGTGGACACGTTTTTATTGGTCGCACTAGTCTGCGCCTATCCGAAAGAATGGTTGAAATTGTGCAAACTTCAGTTTGATATGTACAGTCCTGTCCAAGCAAAAAGCGCAGTAATTATAACAGCACAAGCAAAATGACATTTAATGATATGCTTTTGATGACGTCTGCATTTAACTAGTCTTCAAGAATTAGTGTAATGCCAGATATGGCGGTTTACCAACAGCCCATATCCTGAGCATGAATTCCAAAAAGGTTTTCTGTTAACTCCTTGTATTTTTTGTATTAGAATTAACTGAGATACGGTTTAATTAGGCAAACGGGATATTCGTGAAGTTCGCCGATACAAATGTCATAGGAATTAAACATTTTTAAAGGGCGTTTTTCGTCAGACCGGCTGGTATCTGATAAACTTAAACATACCGTTTTGTGAATATAACGAGAAATTTCCTTCCTTAAAACTAAATTGCTCTTTTACTATATTCTGGACCACGTTGAGTTTCAGATCGGCCTTGGCATTACACTTAAAGCATTACGGCTTTTAGTGTTTTCAGTCGATTGCTCATAAAGTAATATTCCGCATTTTGTTTGTAAAAAACTTTAAGATAAAATACTTCTCGAAAACATTTGATGAAGTAGTGAGTAGTTAGGCGTTCCCTTTCATATAGATGGTCGTTTTGATCACAACTGCATACTCAATTAAACATGAAACTCCAGAAGTCGGCAACGAGTATACATTCAACGAGTTATAAAACTCTCCCTAATATGTCTCTTATTTAAAGCGTTTTTGTACTTTATGTTTATACACGGCAATGCCAAAAGAACTTTCAACAATTTTAGCTGTTTTTTCGCATTGCTAAAAAAGTATGATTTTTCTACCATCAATGGAAGAACGTGCCTTTCTCTTTATATTACGAACCTATTCGCTACCTTTCCACTTTTAGGGTACAGTGAGTGACCGATCAAGTGAAATGTTGGCCAAAATTCTAAAATGCATTTTCGATCAGGAAGGATTACTTAGGTAAGGTTGCAATACTGATTATCGTGCGGCACAATCTTGTAATATTTCGCACTCGGTAGAATGTCGGCTTTTGGTGACACTTTTCTTTAATCTCCCGTAAAAACCGCACTCGGTAAAAAATAACTATTTAGGAAACATGGATTTTTCACGCTGATTTTCGATGGTCTTTCAAATTCAAATAAATTTTATGAAAAACATCGACAAAAATATTTTTCTTGCACGCGTTCGATGCCAAATCACGTCAACTTTGTATTTTATATTCGAAGAAGGAGTATCATTAGGTTTTAAAAAAGTTTCTTAACATGACTTTCTTAAAACCGTGCAATGTCCATTCGTACAGCATAGCACGCGTCCGTTTACTACTGCTACTCATACAATTTACATCATATTTCGCATTCATGACAACATTTTATAGTATCTTTTCAAAGGCATGGGGGAATGCATGATTGTCGTTACGCGGAACGCATGCACCTTGTAGACTGAAATCACTAAACGCTAATGAAACAGCTGACCAAACTCCGAACTAATTGAGAATTAGAAAACTTTTTCAAAACCTAATTATACTCCTTCTTCGAATATAAAATATAAATTTGACGTGATTATTTATCAAACGCGTGAAAGAAATAATATTTTTACCGATGTTTTTCATAAAATGTATTTGAATTTGTAAGACCATCGAAAATCAGCGTGAAAAATTCATGTTTCCTAAATAGTTATTTTTTACCGAGTGCGGTTTTTACGGGACATTAAAGAGAAGTGTCATCAAAAGCCGACATTCTGCCGAAAGCGAAATATTATAAGATTTTGCCGCAAGATAATCAGTATTACAACCTTTTCTAAGTAATCCTTCCTGATCGAAAATGCATTTTAGAATTTTGGCCAACATTTCATTTGATCGGTCATTCACTGTACATTCTGCGATTGTGAAGGCAAGGCAGAGTAGCCAAATAAATACTGACACTTTACTGAAAATTGCCCGAATATTTCACAGCGTCGACGTTCGCCCGAATTAATGAACATTTTGGCTATATAAAAACTGTTATGACACATTTTCTGTACGCGAAGAAGATATTTATCCGAAGGAGTTGGATAAGTGAGCAAAATCTGTAATGGCTGAGGGCGTCCGAAATTTCTCTTATCAGTTTCTGTCATCAGATTTTATGAGATAGGTCACGTGCTGCAGCGGGAATCACGTAGAAGGACCGTTAGTCGCTGCGGCTGCGTCCGACACCGGTTTTCCTGACTTAGTCATGCCACGCGACTCAAATGGGTTAGGCGGTAGAGTGTGCGATAGATGCTCTGAAAGTCAGTCTCATAGCAAACGGATTTACGCACAAATCGTTGGTGTTATGTCCATCCGCACACGAGTGACATCGTCGCTTACGGCGGTCGAACTCTTATCCGCGCTCAACGATCCCAAAAGATCCATTTTATTTACAAGTCATGCCTGCCTGCCAGAACAGTCGCATTTCCTCTTTGCCGATTCAGACGAGATGAAGTCTGGAATGGTCGCTCTTGGTTCATTTGCCTGCAGCTATCGCTCTGACGCAAAGGTTTCTTGTCGGTTGAGTCCCGAAAGTGGCCTGCAGCCATCCTTATTACAGTACGTTTTGATTACTAATCGTGGGATCTAGAACCTCATGGAATTTTTTTTAAAGAACCGCACCTGGTAGCGTCAGTAGCGACGCAGCCAGAATGATGGTTGTTTTTATGGTGATTGTGCGGACAAGTAGATCACTAAGCTTAAAAGAAGACGAAGGCACGATCACTGGGACAGTAGATTTATTGACCTTAGCTTTCGAACTCCAGCTGGAGTTCATCATCAGAGACTGCTGGAGAGCAGCAACGCGTCAACATTTATATCGTTGTTCCGTGTGGAGGTGTCCAAGGCTGGATTTATCCGCAACCCCACTGCTGTTGTCACTCGTCAGCAACGCCGAATATGGGGTAGGGAGGTCATTGTGTTTGTTCATTGATTGAGGACCGGAAAACTATGACTCGAGCAGTTCGTGACCCACGCGATTGTCACCTCTAGCAAGAATTTCTGTTTCGTCAAACTTGAATGTGTAGCTGGGTGCCATCGACTAAACCACGACTTGGGAGCCGGAGGCAACCATAAGACGCCAGATCATGAGGCTGGAATATCCATTTCCACGGCAAGAGACATCTGGAGTCTTTTGTGCGATCTCGGGTAGTTTGAGAAAAACAATTATGTCGGAGTAACCCTAAGACTATTGATAACGCGGATGACCCATCACGCGGCGTCAATGAAGAGGGAAGTCGCTGGCTTCCAAGTCGCGGCTTATACGACGGGACCTAACCGCACATTCCAATTTGACGAGGTATAAATTCTTGCTAGAGGGGGCAGCCGCGCGAGCCGTAAATTGCCCGAATCATGGCCTTCCTGTCCACAATTAATCAACAAGTGTAGCTGCATACTTCAACACCAGGCCGTAGAGCCGAAATGCGCTCTGGAGTTGCCAACTGTGATAGACATGTAGCGGCCTATCCGCTACATCCTACAAATACTGCAACACCTGTGCAAATGCCACCATTATATGTTAAGGGAGGGGTATGATTTCCGTTAGTACATCGATTCAAGAATCAATGTCTCCCGAAATCGTCCAACACACTGGCTGGAGAATTCTGAACTGTGCTGTACGATATTAGATGAAGCCGTATATGATGACGGTCAGCAGCTATTATGTCGTAATATTGCTACGTCATGGTCCCCATGACGCCCTGCGCTTCGGATGCGCTGGACCAAAACTGGGGTCAGCCTGACTCACGGCGCGCGCCAACCAGGCTGCGCATAATCGGCGCAAGTCCACACCTGTTGCCATACGTGAGTAGGGCGGTACGCCATGGAGATCAGCCCACACTCCGCGTCAGCACTGCGTTCAATCTCGTCACCCGTTTGATAACGGGATTGAACAGTCGATTGATGCATGGAAGAAGGACGACAATGAGGTCGACACTGAGTAACTAATCCTCACGGTACAGCAGCGCATTCCTCACCACAATAAGTGAGATGTGCTTGAATGCATCAAAACGCCCTGAAGGTAGGAGCTTTACAAATTGACAACTGACTAAATAACTCGCTCTTTCTCAAGAGTGGAAATCAGGTTCAATGGATTCTTCCGAGTGCAGCCTCTGCGGCTCTCCCATTGGGGCCGGAATCAAGAAGCTCCCACTTTCTGCAAGAACCCGGCGCATTCAGCGCAGATCAGGCCGTGTTTGACACGATCCCCGTGTCCACATCCGCCTTCGGCCGTCCTGATTCTCGAAGAAGGAGACACGATCGCTGGAACAAGAGCTTTATTAGCCTGACGTTTCGGATTCTCACTCGGATCCATCATCAGAGACAGAGTCTGATAAGGGTGGTAAATTGCCTAGGTGTTGCGGTACTTATAGGATGTAGTTGCTAGGCCGCTACGTGCCTATCGCAGCTCCCGAGTGCATCACGGTTCAACTGGCCAGGTGCTGAAGCATGCAGTTGCCGTGCAGTTGCTATGCCCTTGTTTGCCTATCAAGATTATCGATTCCCACGCTCACCGCAAGCAGTCGAGTTGCTGACGGTCGGATTTCGTCATTCGGCCCTTATCTGACTCTGTCTTTGATGATGGATTCGAGTGGGAATCCGAAAAGTCAGGCTGTTAAAGCTCTTGTTCCAGCAATCGTATCTCTTTTAGCAAATTCATTGATATTTTGGCAGATTTTGAATAATTCATATTGACCCAACTGTGAAAAACTCGGCGCCTCGGTGGGATTCGAACGCACGCAGTAAGAAGTAAAGGCTTTAGTACAGCCAACGCTTTAACCACCTGAGCTACGAGGCCCCGCCGGACGACGCGAGTTTTATCACACTTGGGTCAAATTACCCACCCAACCTACTGCAACGTCTGGAATCCACCAAATCTGATACAGTAAGTTGACTGCCCAAGCAGGGTTTCCTTAGTAATTCACCTAGAATCCACCAGATGACTACTAGGCTCACGTAATTCATTGATTGCTTAGGAAATCCTGCTTGGGCAGTCAACTTACTGTATCAGATTTGGTGGATTCCAGACGTTGCAGTAGGTTGGGTGGGTAAGTTGACCCAAGTGTGATAAAACTCGCGTCGTCCGGCGGGGCCTCGTAGCTCAGGTGGTTAGAGCGTTGGCTGTACTAAAGCCTTCCCCCTTACTGCGTGGGTTCGAATCCCACCGAGGCGCCGAGTTTTTCACAGTTGGGTCAATATGAATTTTAGCAAATTGTTTTCAGTGTTTCGGGGCGGCGTGCGATCACCACATGGAGTCAGCCAAGGAAGACAGAGTGTCTGTGTTAACGTCTTCTGACAACAGATTGCTGAATTAGCTAATCGATTGGTCACTGCGTCGGTTGTTGCTAACACTCGTCGGCGTAGGCCTTTAGAGAAGTTTCTTGGCGCCCAGCAGATAACTTCAAAGGCTTCATTGGCGAGGACTTGGTGGTTCGTGTCGATTAAGTCTGCGAGAATTGAATTTGATATGGATCGACTTTTCCCTTCACCTAGCCAGTCCTTGAATAGCCGTGTAGACATTAAAGTTGTCTGTACCGGGCTGAAGTTTATGGTTGATGTTAGGATCTTGGCTACTCTTAGCTCTACGGTTGTCTGGCCTGGATTTCCGGTTGTGACTAGAAATGCGTTTTCTGTTTTAGGGTTAGGATTTTTGAACTAGGGGCATGGATTAAGATTATGGGTTAAGGTTATGAGCCTACGGTTATGTTCGAGTTTTCGGTAGGACGGACTTGCATTAGGTGGGCTAATGTCAACCGAAATTCCGAAATGTGTTTTCGTTTCGAAAAGGTTGATAAAATAGGGATGTTAAACTAGTCAGCCTGCAACATTATTCTATAATATTTCAGTTACCTCAGGATTCCGGCTATCAAATTAACTGCCTTCCGGCTGCATGGAAAAACTACAGTCTGTAAAAAACGACTACTTATGTAGCATGAATTTTTCTCGTCGATTTTTAATGCCCTTAAAAATTCAATTAGGATTCATGGAAAACATGCATAAAAATATTCATTCTTTTGCTCATTCGGTAGAAACCTACGTCTTCTTCTAATTTTATACTCGAATGAGGGACAAAATTCGGTTTTAAAAACGTTTCTAGCTGTGGGACTTTTAAATACGTGAAATGGCCGTTCATAAATCGTCATGTTTCTGCGCTTACCAATGTGGCTTGTAAAGTTAACACTATGAATCAAATCCACTGTTACATTTTGTGAACCCTATATGGTCCCCCTTTATAACCGTAGAGAAATGTGTGGTTTTCCGTATGCAGAAAATATATGGCTCGTAGTTTGGAAACCCTGAATCCAAGTAAACGGTAGAGCGGGTTGAAAATTATTCGGGAATTGGAAAGCCTTTTGAAAACCTAATTGTACCCGTTCTTCGAGTATCAGATTGCGAGAAGGCGTAATTTTCCACTGAATGAGCAAAAGAATAAATATTTTTATGAATGGCTTCCATGAAGTCAAATTGAATATATAAGGGCATCGAAATTAATGATAAAATGCATGCTATTTATGCAGTCATTTTCTACATAGTGTAGTTTTTGCATGCCGCCGGAAGGAAGTTCATTCGAAAGTCTGCATCCTGAGGTAGCTGAAATATTATAAAATTATATTTCAGGCTGACGAGTTTTACAACGCCACTTGATTAATCTTCTCGAAACCAAAGTGCATTTTGGAATTTCGTTTGACATTTCATGAGTTAGCCCAACTTCTGTATGTGGACGTCTAAATAGAACTTGCTGATAAGAACACCTTGCTAAAATCAAAAAGGTGGACTTGCGCATAATTTCGGAAGGAGCAAAATATTCTCGTTTTAATCCCAACGATAACCCTAATATAAAACTAAACCGTTGCCCTATTCCTGGCCCTGAACCTTAAACCCTAACTCTGTAGGCAAAACTAACCCTTACTTCAACCCTGAACTTCATTCAGACTTACCGGTCTGTTAACCTTAAATCTACCCGTGAATTAAATCCTTAACCTAATCCTAATTTCACTGGAAATTGGCTCACAACCATCCGTATAGCAGGCGGCTCCTATTGTCATGTCCGGTTTCGGGGGCCATATAAGTAGGACCCACTGAATTTTACGTAAACGCTTTAGGATTTGGAAATGGACTTACATATTACAGGCATGGCAACGGTGGTAGTTATCTTTAGTCTTCCCAATGCGGTTATAAACCATGTCTTTGTTTAAGGGTATTATTTTACTGCAGTGAACACTGGAAGTGAAGTATGATCGAAGGACTAGTAATTGTTTTCCCAGGTTCTGAAATTGAATACCCAACTCTGCCTGACCGGCACTCCGTTGGCGACGGGGAAATTGATGAACAGGATCTATTACTTCAAGTAGAGTCCCATCAAGTAACAATGACAGAAAATTACGCACGTACTGACTGGAATCCTGGAGCAACTTAGTAGCTAAAGTCCTCTGGCGCGCTTTGTGACCATCGTCTGTGTTTCTTTATCCTCATGAGAAATTACTGAAAATGTACACCTTTTCGCTAAGCTCTCCTCTGAATTTGAAAGTGGGAGAGGTTATAAAAGGATGAGCGAATTTATTTCAAGGAGTTTTGCGAACGTCTATTCCAGCCGAAACAAAAGATGTCATTTGCAAATTCCTTTTTGAGGCGACCTTTGTCCATTGGGCAGCAATGCGCTCATTTCTCATGCTAAGACCGAAATTTTCTAATTAAAAGGCAGGCATGCACTGGCTGACAATTATGACGTATAAATAAATGCGGAGAGGATGAAGTGTGGAGGGGAAGGAGGAGGGGGAGGAGGTGGGGAGGCCAAGATGCGGGCGGAGGAGAAGAGGAGGAGGAGGAGGAGGAGGAGGAGGAGGAGGAGGAGGAGGAGAAAGGGGAGGAGTAGAGCAGTGGAGAGGAGAACGAACAAGAAAAGGGTGATTACAGAGGATAACTGTAGAAGGTTGATATTTGAAAATGCGGCGAGTTTGATCACAATGATGTCGGACATGATAACGATGAAGCCAGCAAATGAGTTAAATCAGGAAGCCGACGAGGCGTAATTTGCAGACTTTTGTTGCATAAAAAGAAACTGTTTCATATCAAGCCCTATCTGCTTATAAAGGCTATCACGTAGACGTTTCAGGAAAGGCTTTCAACTAAACCAGGATCTTGAGGCTCTTGACGCCAGGCGCCGGATTTATAAGTAACCAATCAGGTCGGTGCATTATTTGACTGTGCTGTCTCGGGTAACAGCGCAGTATGGATGGCTGTTGGACTTCGGCCCAAATATGCATAAATAAAAATCTCGGCCTTAACCTATAGACCTTGAATAAACTGATCTGCTGCAAGTTCGTAGTTAATTTCTGAGGGAATTAAAAAGTAACAAATCTCCGATTGTTTAAACTTAGGCAGACAGCAGCTAATAAGACAGAAGTGAAGAAGAAGAAGAAGATGATGATGATGATGATGATGAAGAAGAAGAAGAAGAAGAAGAAGAAGAAGAAGAAGCGATCACTGAAACAAGAAGTTTATGGACATGACGTTTCGGATTTCCACTCGAACCGACCATCAGAGACGGTTGCAGATAAAGGCAGCGGAGGCCCAAAGACTGCAGTATTTATGGGACGTAGCTGCCGTGGGTTCACATGCGTAATGTAATGAACAGCTCTCGTAATCACCGCTGGGGGTCATAATTAAGGCGATGATGGCTTGTCAGTCAGATTGCCGAAATTTCATCATCTGTGTTGGATGTTGACGTGATGATTACTCGGCCATCTGGTTCGATGTCACTAGGATATTTAAGCGCCCGCGCCCTGATCAAGTGACTGTTTCCCCTGCACTATATATGGTGCCAGGAGTTCATTGCGCTGGTTGCTATATCGCGGCTCTGAGGGCCATGATTCTAGCAGCTCGCGGCTCACGCGATCTTCAGCTCTTACGAGGATTTCGGCCTCTTGAAACTTAAAAATATGTCTCGGTTCCGTGGAATCAGCTGCCGCCTGAGAGCTGACATCTTTCCTCTTTACCGTTGCAGTGTGCTCAGTCATGCGCGTCCAGCGTAACCTCCCACTTTTCCGACGTAGTCGATTTGTCAACAACTGCATCAGATCCGGTAAACGACTCCAGGCGTTTCCTGCCGTGCAGCGGGTCCTTTTGTCTCCTACTTGGCGCCCGATAATTGCTTTCGGCCTGTGTTTAACCCCGACTCCAAGTGGAGTGAAAAGGCGGCTGAAGACTTCCGAGACATTCCTCTCGTACAGAAGCGCTCCCGGTTGGGTTTTGTTTCTGGTTTCATCTACGTACGCAGTGGTTGATAAATTTGCGCGTATAGCCATTTGCTCTCAGAAACCCTTGAAGACATTGGAATTTAGCAACCTTGTCTTCCGTTCTACTCTAGTGCGTCTCAATGCGCGTCTCTAATGATGGATTCGAGTAAGAAAGTGAAACTTCAGGCCAATATATTTCTTGTTCCAGGGATCGCTTATTCTTTTTCTGAACTGCTTCCGAAGACCCGCCTGTTCGCCTCTATCGGCAAGATAGGAAGAGCTATTCTCGCCCCCCGTGTCTTTGTCGAGTTCCCTGCATCGCGATACGATATCCTGTAAAGTTTCTAGGCTGAGCCTCAAGATGCAACGGGATTAGCGGGTCTCGTAGCCTGATCAGTGGATGTCATTTACACAATAGTAAATTTGCTTTCTCTTTCTTTCTCTTCCAGGTCTCTGCGTCGTAGTGGTACATTTTCAGAGTCACAGCCCCACATATCTCGATTTTAATGTTAGCCAGGAGGCTAAAGCGGTTCCAAAATTAGCTTTGTACCCTGCCAAAGTCTGAATTGCTCTAGAAATCCGAGTGGTAAATTTAACTTCATAATCGATGGTCCTTAACATGGGGATTCCAAGATCAAAAAATTTATCCACGGTTGCAACACGATTATAAATGACAGTTGTTGAAAATGTGATGCATTCCTCGGCTAGAACATGTTAGTGTAGGAAAATCACGCTGTGAGAAAAAACCCATGTATTGTGGAATTCAAAGCATAGGGGTCGGGAACATGGAAGTTCTTGTGACGGGCTATGCTCAACGAATGTTGATTTGGTTTCATTTGCTGTGTAATTCAAATTAGCATCCTGAAAGTCGTTTCAGCAGTCAGTCAGCAGTATTGCAAAACACAGTCTTTAAGCTGATCTGAGTGCGTACTTTGTCGCACTTCACCCCACTGGTTACCAAGAAAGCTTTCGACGTCGACTGCTTGTCTGTGATGCGTTGCATCTAGTGAATCCAGACTACCAAATGAATCAGTTGGAAGTTTCGAATTTCCCCTCTATGGCCAGGAACCCTTTTGGCTCGCGGTCTTAAAGGCCTTTTGGTAAGAGGTGGTTAGGTAGTCCAACCTGATGGGCACAATACTGTTGGGGTTGGGGTTAGGGTTAGAGGTTAGGACAGCTATTTCTTAACCACCCAAAATACAACCACGCACTCCCAATAGCATTTCTTTTGCAAACAAAGACCTGACCCCGACCCCTATTAACACCGGTCCCGTATCACAGGTGGCTGGGGTTTGTTTACTTCAGGTTGGGCTGCATAACCACATCTGACTAGGCACCTTTTTTAAAATTCACGATGATGTAGATACTGACATTTTCTGGCACTTTTTGTGGAGTTGCTGGACTGAAAATATGACGCTGATAGTTACGTGGTTTTCGCTCTAGTAGCCTGTCCTGTACAGGATGAGAAGCTTTATCACAGCCAAAAGACATACATTTTTGCCATTGAAATAGTTGCTTTGTCAGGTAAAGAACACCGTGACTAAATATATGTTTTCGCGATTTTTCGGGCTCCAACCGTTGCCCATCGCTGGAGGCAAAAACGCAGTATGTGGTACGTTATCAACAATGTCACAAACAACCAATCAGAATTTAGTTCTGCCAGTCTGGAAGTGGTTTCGCGGGCAGTGCACGCGGGCTACAGATCGATAAGCAAAACTTATCGCGTTCTTATCAAAACGTCAAGCTTCAATCAGCTCACTGCGCGTCTTACATAGGGCCGATACAACTATTCTGGTCGCGGCAAGATCAAAAGAATACTTCGGCCTAGGCCGAAGATTTAAGCTTATTTTATGACAATACTTAATTCGGCAACTGGGTGGCCATTTTTAGCAATCAAATTAATTCCGACTTTGACTTTATTGCTGGGAGGCAAACTTATTTTTTCTACTCTGCTTCCCCCTTTGGTCTTCTGCTCAAATGACTGGCTTCTCCGGCAGCAACTGGCCTACTCTCTGGGGGTTAGACGACTGTCGCGTGCTTGCCGCGGGTAGTAGATCACCAGCGGTGAAAGGAATGATCTGCTTTGCGATTTATTCTGCATCTGCTCGGAAGCTCCGCTCTCTAGGGCAATAGCGGCTGTAAGTCAAGGCTTCTAGGGGGGCGTTATCGGGTTACAGAATCCACGGATTTCAGTTATGTTCGCCAGAAGACCTTATACAAACATAACAATTCGTTTCCATGCCGTTTTCAATGTCATTTCTGGTGTGTTTCTTGCTCCGCGGCTTCCGCTTATCGAATTTTTACATAGGCGGTACTAGCAGGCATAAAATCACTAGCGGACGGCTGATGAGGCTGTCAGTTTATTAAGTGGCTTCTGACGAAGCGATACAAAAGTCGTTGATGCAACTACATCGAAGAGCACTGATTGGAGTTGACGTCCGACAGTTACAGTAGGTGGGCTAACGCATGAAATGTCAACCGAACTTCCGAAATGCGTTTTCGTTTTGAAAAGACTAAGTAAGCAGGGTTGTCAAACTAATCAGTCTGCAGTATAATTCTATAATAATTCGGTTACCTCATGATGCTGGAGTTCAAACGAACTTCCTTCCGGCTGCACATAAAAACTATACTCTGTAAAAAATGACTTCTTATGTAGCATGCATTTTTTTCATTGATTTTCGATGTCCCTAAAAGTATAATTATATTTCGTGGAAAACATGAATAAAAAATATTCATTATTCCGCTCATTCGGTAGAAAATTACGTCTTCACGAATGAAGGCGAAATTTCGAGTTCCAGGTGTATGCATAAGTGAAGAAGAAGAGACGAGCACCGGAACACTTCGTTTATTATCCTGAGCTTTCAGACTCGTACAGGAGTCCATCGTCAGAGGTAGTGGCAGAAACAGGATAGGCGACAGTTATAAGGCACGTAGGCCCAATCATCGACCGACGTCGCACGACTGGAGGTGACTACGCGGGGCTCTGTACGCCGGCGCCAGATCGATAAATCGATTGACCGAGTTCTCATCCGAGGCCCAGGCTTCAATCAATTCTCGGCCTGTCTTCTTTACGGCGTGGGCGACTATTTTGGTGGCTGCGAAGTCAAACTCGTGCCCCATTTCGTAGGTGTGGGCGGCCACTTGTGATAATGCGTCGCCTCGCCGTACAGCCAGCTTATGTTCGTGTATGCGCGATCCGAGCATGCGTCCAGTCTGTCCTGTGTAATTACAAGGACAATTTTGACACGGAATGCGATACACTACTCCAGATTGCTCTTCAGGTTTTAACCGGTCTTTAATTTTCATGACCCTGCTGCGCATGGTGACATTGGGGCGGTGTGCAATTCCAACACCTAGCTCCGCAGCAATGCGCTCGGTCGCTTCGGAAACACCCTTCATGTATGGCAGAGAATGCCATATCGTCGGTGGCGTTGATGTTCGAGTTCTCTGGTGGCGACCGCGTAGGCAGCGACTTATGAATGCCCTCGGATAGCCATTTTGCCATTTTGGTCGAGGAGATAACGGGCCTCACGTGCTCTGTCCTCCGGTTTGCTACAATGACTTTGGATCCGTTTGAAGAGCGTCTTCACACAGCTTCGTTTGTGAGCCACCGGATGGTTGCTGTGAAAACTCAGAAGCTGTGTGGTGTTCGTAGCCATCCTATAAACAGTCGTTCCAAGTTCACCGTTAAGGTTTCGTCTGACGAGCACATCCAGGAAGGGCAACTGCTGTTCCTGTTCTTCTTCCCTCGTGAATTTTATATCAGGGAAGACTGCATTGAGCAGGCCGTGGAAATGTTGCAGCATGTCCTTCTTTACTATGACGACCGTGTCGGCTACGTAACGGCGCCAAAACACCGGTTCATGTTGGACGAAGGCAATCTTTTCTAACTCCTGTAGGACCAGTTCTGCCACCAAACCGGAGACCAGTGAGCCCATTGGGGTTCCCTTGATTTGTTTATAGGTCTCTCCCGCAAAAGTGAAGAAAGTTTGTTGGCAGAATTCAAACAGCCTCATGAGGTGTTCAATTTTGAGGGCATTCTGAGTCTCATCGTACGCCTCTTTAAGTCTCTTGCGTAAGACTTCGCGGGCCACGTTTGGTGCAATAGATGTGAATAACGACGTCACATCGAAGGAGACCATGATTTCATCCGATTGAATTCTCCGACCTCGGAGGTCTATGAGGAATTGAGAGGCTGATCGAACTGAGGTAGTCGAATTGCCTTGGAGGAACTTCAGTTTTGAGTACATCCACTTTGCCAAATTGTAGGTGGGGCTGCCTTTTAGGGCAACGATTGGCCGAAGTGGGATATTTGCTTTATGGATTTTTGGCTAGAGCGGTGTCAGTTGCCCTCATTTGGTGCCATTCATTCTCCGTGATCACATTTTTATGTCGGTATTCTCTAAGCAGTTTACTTAGCCGATCTGCCACTGCTTTGGCTCTGCTCAGGATAATAAACGAAGTGTTCCGGTGCTCGACTCTTCTTCTTCAATTACGTCTTCTAATTTTATACTCAAGGTAAGGGTTTTCAAAAATGTTTCTTATTCCCGAATAATTTTGAACACGCTCTGCCGTCACACTTGCATTTAGGGTTCCTAAACTACAAGCCATATATTTTCCGCGTACGGAAAACCACACATTTCTCTATGGTACTAATGGGGGATCGTATGGGGTCATAAAATTCAGCATTGGATTTGGCCCATATTGTTAACTTAACAAGCCACATTGGTAAATGTAGAAACATGACGTTTTATGAACTGTTATTTCACGTTATTTAAATGTCTCACAATCAGAAACTTTTTTAAAACGGAATTATATCCATCCTTCGAGTATAAACTTGAAAAAAAACATAATTTTTTACCGAATGAGCGGAAGAATGAATATTTTTACTCATGTTTTCTATGAAATATAATTGGACCTTTGGGGACAGCGAAAATCAAGGAGAAAAACTCATGCTAGTTAAGTAGTCATTCATCACAGAGTGTAGTTTTTGCATGCAGCCGGAAGAAAGTTCGTTTGAACGCCAGCATCCTGAGGTAACTGAATTATTATAGAATTATGCTGCAGAGTGGTTAGTTTTACAACCCTACTTAATTAGTCTTTTCGGCACGAAAACGCATCTGGGTAGTTCGGTTGACATTTCATGAGTTAGCCCACCTACTGTGTTTAGCTGAATTTCTTGCTGTTGTAGGCAAGCATTCTTAGGGACGGGTTGTTAACACAACTTCTGCAGTTTAAAGACTACTTTCCATCTGCACACGACTTTACTTATTTTGGCACGCACAACTATGCGCGTTTTCACCTCATAAAAGAATTCGCTTTTTTGCTCTTTTGTATCCAGTGATTGCGCTGGCATGCTGTAGGACTGCGTTAACTGCGCAATAGGCTTATCCTCTAATGCTGAGGACATACGCATATATAATGATACGGGCACTTTGCTGGGTTTGGGATGATTGCGCGAAAGCACTCACTTCTGGTTTTATGGAGCAACCAGCTGCTTTTTGTCGTCGACTTCGCCAACACGGCTGAAGGGTTGCCTTTACTGGTCAGCAAAAACTGGCCATCCACTGCAGCTTTGCTTTGATCCTTTGTCGCTAATATTACCATGGTGTTTGGAGTACTCTACTGCTGAGCCATTTGTTCACGTCAAAATAAAAGTGCTTTCGCTCGCTTGCTCTCTCCCTCATAATTGCCCCATCTCCGTTCCTGGGTGCCTTGACGGGGGGGGAGGGGTGATGGAGAGGACGGGCCTCTGAGTGGCTGCTTTATCGAAAATCATCTGCGCTGATTAGAGTCGTGCTTCCACGCCGTAAGCACACGCCCACTCTTATCGATCAGTCCTGCTGTCCGGCTTGTCGAGGGGCGGGGGGGAAGACAGCAATAATCCGGGCCTCACTGATAAGCATGCTGCTAGTCACAGAAAGCACACCCTCCTCCACATTTAGACTCGAGGCAATGGGAATTGCAGCTACATAACCACTTCTCATGCCAGCGACTCGCTAAAAAGCTAGAGTAGTAACGGCTCCAGTTTGTGTTTCGATAGGAAAAAGTTGACCAGGGGTGGGGGGATTTTCTGAAAGCTGAGAACTAATTTTTGGCATATCGGTTCCGCGCACCTTCTTCAGTACCTGGTAGTGCCTTTCATGGCATATCCCGTGGTTTGATGAGCGGAAGGCCGTCGTGCTCATCTAGTTTATCGGAACCCGATCCCGCCTCGACATTATTTCCTCGATGGCCCTTGACAAGTAGTGTTAAAAGAGCTTTATTATTTATCGGTTTTTTAATCGTCCCCTGTAACAGCCGTTTTCACGTTGAGAACTGGTCATATGGGAAGTAGACGAAGTTGAAAACTTTAGGAGATTAACTTCTGGTGATTAGATGGGTCAAGGAAGCAAAAGGAGCCCAACTAACGTTTTAACAGTTTGAAGAGAGTGTCCTTAATGCAAGAGAGCCTCATGACCATGTAGTATGCACCACAGTATGTTGTTCGCCAGAAGAAACATCCCAATAACTTCCTCCTTATACTCTGCTGTGCTAAGGTTTCGAGGATCGGGTGACCGGGTTATTTAATTCGTCTGGCCACACCTACACTACTCCCCCCCTCCCCATCATCTTCGAATGACCATGTCGTTTCATCTTTGCTACGACGCAATAACCGCCTAGACTGACGGTCTTTTGTCAAACTCTTCAAATTGGAAGCGGGGTTCGTGCAGTCTGGTGGTGCGAGAAAGCTGAGAGAACACTTTGGATACCTGACGAGGATGATAATGTTCTCACAAACGAACGAGTTATATCTCATGAGCCCCTAGCCCTCAAGGCAGCAAGTAAAACTGAGCAGTGAATAATATAGAGATTTTGAACGTCAAGTAACCTGACAACAGAGTGGGACAGCAACGTAGGCCAGCAAGGCGTGTTGTAGAGGTGTGTCGTTTTTCGTCACATTCAAACAAGCAATCCGGTCAAAGAAAATGGGATTAAATTGTCAAAGGTAAATTAGTTCGGTACCTCACCGCAGTACCCCCTACTAGACCGGAGGGCGACATAATACGGAGCCGGAGGATATGCATAAGTCTAGAAAAAAAATGCGTAACTAAACGATCGGGGAAATGGACTTGACGGCCACTGCGAGTGATGAAAGCAGGAGGTACAGTCGAAGAGGGTTGACTGCGTGCTATGGTGGAGGATGATGTTGCAGCTGGATGCTGTGGGCATGTAGGAAGAGGAAGTGTGCGGGACGGAGGAGTAGAGGGCCAGGGAGGGGAAGGGAAAGGCAGTGGGCAGGGTGAATGAGCAGGGGATAGGAAAGATGGAGGAACAGGGGTTAGGGGGTCAGCACATACCCATGGTCGAATATGCAACGAAAGTGGGGAGGAAGGACGTCAGTCCTCAAGTCGCGGTTCCCCCCACCTCCCTTAGGACCCGCTTACACGCTCGGCTTTGATTACGCTAACGATCTCATGAGATGTGACAGATGCGCAAGTGGCAAAGAAGATTCGAGCACCGGAACACTTTGTCTATTGTCCTGAGCTTTCAGACTCGTACTGGAGTCCATCGTCAGAGGTAGTGGCAGAAACAGAACTAGCGGCAGTTATTAGGCGTGTAGGCAAAATCATAAACCGACGGCGCAAGACTGGAGGTGACTACGCAGGGCTCTGTACGCCGGCGCCAGATCGATAAATCTATTGGCTGAGTTCTCATCCGAGACTCAGGCTTCAATCAATTCTCGGCCTACTTTGTTTCCAGCGTGGGCGACTATTTCGGTGGCTGCGAAGTTGCACTCGTGACCCATTTCGTAGGTGTTGGCGGCCACTTGTGATAATGTGTCGCCTCGTCGCACAGCCAGCTTATGTTCGTGTATGCGCGATCAGAGCATGCGTCCAGTCTGTCCTGTTTAGTTGTGATTAGCTTGAGTCATGATCATGCAACTCGACATTCATCAATAAGTAAAATTGTCTCCTCTCCCCTCTCTCAATATTCAGCGCTGCTGCTTTGTCCGTGCAGGGTAATTTGTCGTCTGGGAAACGCTCGTGTGAGTACTACTTCTGGTGACAGTATCAGTGAGCCGAATTACCGAGGGATTATCGCGTCAATAAGCGAAAGGGCTAATAGAGTTGTGCTAATGAGCGCCTCAGATGCGAACTAACTCAGGAAAGGTGCTGATTGCTAATCACTCACAAACCGGCACAAATTCATGAACCCAATATCGACGTTAGTGAAGAACAACCTTTAGGAAAGTAAAAAGCATAGAAGGACTATAAAAGGCAATGTGACGTTGTATGAAAATGCCAATTTCTTTGGAAAGACAGAAAGTTTACTAAAGTTAAGTTTTAGGTTTACAGAGAGTCTGTCCATGCAAAACACGAAGGGTGCAGCACAAATAGAATGACGTTTAAATATAGTGTTTTAGTGAAGTTTACATCTAAATATCCTTTAAAAGTTAGTGCAATTTTAAGTATGGCGGTTTGCCAACAGCCTAAATTATGAGTATATATTCCAAAATCGTTTTTTCAGGGATTCATGGTATTCTTAACGCTACTGAATTGGTTGAGATGCGATCCAATAAGGCAAACAGGATTTTGCTTGATTTCGCCGATAAAGACGCCATAGGAACAGGCGTTTTCATAAGAGCATATGTCGCCAGGCGAATCAGTGTAGTAAAGTAGAAGTAGAAGTGACAGGTGTATATGCAAACATACCATTTTGTGCATATAACGAAACATTTTCTGCCATAAAGTTAATTTGTACTTTTCCTTTATTTCAGTGCTTTCAATCGATTGCCCATAAGCACGGATTCTGTATTATGTGCTTTTTAAAGCCTTCAACAATGTTTCTTGCAGGCATTTACTAAAGTCGTAGGTATTTAAGCTATCTTTTTCCTGTAGAAGGTCATTTGTGTCACATTTAAAGTCATAACCAGACATGTAACCTATTCTTCGAATTAAGCGGAGGTCCACAACAAAGTCAACAGCGAATATGCATTCAATCGACTTGAAAACGTTCTCTCACAGGTCCCTTTTTTATGGAGTGCTTTAATAGTGCATTCCGTTGGCCGATGTCAGTGTACATTACTTTCGCATGGTAAAGCTGAGAAATAATCCAACACAGAAACGTGAGAACAGGCCTTTCTATTTATATTGTGTCCATTTTCGCCATCTTTGCTCATTGTTAGACTCCGTTCTACGATTATAGATTCGCGCGATGTGGCCATATAAATGCTGATATTTGCTGAAAATGCCAATATTTTGTCCGTCCCATTTCTAAATAGCGTATGTACAGAAGTTATACAGCACGAAAGTAATGTTCAAAACTGAAAATGACCACTCGCTAGTAGTCATTTCTGTGACAACTAATATAATTTTTCAAACGGCAAAATAATTTCGGCCCAACGCTTAAGGCGTCCGAAAATTCTCATATCAGTTTTGGTCATCAGATTTCCTGGGATGGGTCACGTTTTCACAGCAACCATCCGGTGTTTCGCGAACTGACTGCAGTAAACCAGGGGAACGAGCACGTGAGACACTATCTCCGCGACCAGTTTGCGCAAAATGGCCATCCGGAGGCATTCATAAGTCACTGCCTACGCGGTCACCTCCAGAGAACCGAAGCGTTAACACCACCAACGATATGGAATTCTCTGCCATTCATCATGGACGTTTCAGAAGCAACCGAGCTCATTGCTGCGGAGCTAGGTGTTGGGATTTCACATTGCCCCAAAGGCACCGTGGGCAGTAGGGTCATGAGAATTAAAGACCCGCCAAAGCCTGAGGAGTAACCTGGCCGTGCCAAAACTGTCCTTGTAACTACACAGGCCGAACTGGGGGCATGCTCGTATCTCACATACACGATCATAAGCTGGCTATGTGACGAGGCGACGCATTATCACAAGTGACCGCCCGCACCTACGAAATGGATCACGAGTTTACCTTCTCGGCCCTCAGAATAGTCGCCCACGCCGTAAACAAACAGGCCGAGAATTGATCGAAGCCTGGACTTCGGATGAGAACTCCGTCTATCGATTTATCGATCTGGCGCCGGCGTGCAGATCTCTACGAGGTCACCTGCCGTCCTGCGCCGCCGGTCGATGATTGGCTAACATGCCCTACAACTGTCGCCTGCTCTGTTGCTGTTATTATCCCTGACGATGGACCCCTGAAAGATTTTGAAAGCTCAGAACAATAAACAGAATGTTCCGGTGCCCGGTAAAATGTAGTTATGTAGCCCCACCTGGTGGACACAATACTGTTGGGTTTAGAGTTAAGGGTTTGAGTTAAGGGTTAGGGCAACTGTTTCTCAACCACTTAAATTACAACCGTGCATCACCAATAGCTTTGCTTTTGCATACAACTACTTTGCCTCACCGCCTGTGCGTTCCCGGGTCAACCGGTCTATTGACGGCCAGTGTATTGTTTCGAGGAATCGGTTTCTGACATTACCTTGACCGCCGATTGCGTACTTACTGTGGTGGAGTAGACCGTTCAGTTATTTTTCTGGCCTTCAAACGGCGATATCAATACCGGAGAGGGGGAATGTCACCGATCCGTAAGTACTACAACCCGAAATACGATGGCGACTCAGTTTTACCAGTTGATCCGTCATAGCAGCGTCTCTCATCACTAAATGTCAATTGTAACGCGACGGTCTCAAAAGTGGATATTCTCCACAGAAACGGAGTCGTGTGAGTGGCCTCACGCGAAATCAGCACGAATGCGTAAACACTACTTCTGTGTGACTTGTGATATTGCCGAGGAGGGGCGACATGGTTTTAATCTAGGGCTCACTGACAAGAACTCGTGTCGTCTCGTACAAAGCCCGATGTCGCACCTTTTGCTTTTATCAGCAATGAATCCCGCAAGTACCTCTTTTAAAAGATAGGGTTGACGCCGTCAAGTAATGTACAGTAGATGTGCTAACTCATGAAATGTCAACTAAAATTTCAAAATGAGTTCTCGTTTCGAAAAGATAAATTAAGTATCGTTGTAAAACTAATCATTATGCAGCATAAATCTGTAATGATCCAGTTACCTCAGGGTGTCGGCTTTCGAAAGAACCTATTTTCGGCTGCATGCAAGATCTATACTCTGCAAAAAATGATTACTAAAGTAGTATGCAATTTTCGCATTGATTTTCGATGCCCTTGAAAATTTAATTATATTCCATGGAAAACATGCATAAAAATATTCATTCTTTTACTTATTCGGTAGAAAATCGCGTCTCCTTCCAATTTCATACTCAAAAAAGAGTATAATTTGGTTTTAAAAAATCTTTTCTAATTCCCGAATAATTTTGAACTTGACCTTCTGTTGCCCTTGCATTCAGGGTTTCAAAACTACAAGCTGTATATTTTCCGTGTACAAAAACCATGCATTTCTCTACGGTGTTAAGAGGAGACCATATGAGGGTCATAAAATTAAGCAGTGGATTTGAGCAATATTGTTAACTTTGCAAGCCACGTTCGTAAATGCAGATACATGACGTTTCATGAACGGCCATTTAACGGTATGAAAAAATCTCACAATTAGAAACTTTTGTAAAACCGAATTATACTCTTTTTCGGAGTACGAAATTGGAAGAAGACGTGATTTTCTACCGAATAAGTAAAAGAATGAATGTTTTTATGCATGTTTTCCACGGAATATAATTAAATTTTCAAGGGCATCGAAAATCAATGAGAAAATTGCATACTACATAGGTAGTCATTTTTTGCAGAATACTGATCTTGCATGCAGCCAAAAATACGTTCTTTCGAAATCCGACACCCTGAGGTAACGGGATCATTATAGATTTATTCTGCACCATGATTAGTTTTACAACACTACTTAATCTATCTTTTCGAAATGAGAACGCATTTCGAAATTTTGGTTGACATTTCATGAGTTAGCACATCTACTGTATGAACGCCATACGAACTGATCGTCTCATCTTTTCGGAGGAGTCTCAACCCCACCATGTTTGTCATTCAGTCTACGAGCGAAATTCCGAATGTACCAGTTCCCTGCGAATGTCGTGGTGCCAGCCATGTTCTGTATGTCGTGAGCAATTATAGAAAGGTAAGGTTAGGTTGCGTTACCCCACCGGGTTAAATATGTATGACCAACTGCTACATTTGTTTTAGTATAGGAAAGTACTTGCGTTTGCATTTGCTGTCAGCTACGTAAGCCATGACCTATTCAATTTTTCGAAAAGACAATTGAAACCTTTTTTGTCTCTTGTCAGTGTTTACCATACAAAGCGTACTGTGAGAGTCGACGGCTGCGTTGTGGTTACGACACAGGCGCTCGGCTTCCTCGAATCTTCAAACGGTTTCTGTTGCCGAACACGTACCTCGTGACTTACAGTGAGTGACCGATTTCATGAAATTTTCGCCCAAATTATGAAATGCGTTTCCAATTAGGAAGGATTAATTAAGTGAGGTTGTAATACTGATTAACTTCCGGCGTAATCCTATAATATTTCGGATTCGGCAGGATGTCGGCTTTCAAGTGTACGTCTTTTCAATCTCCTGTAGAAGTCGTGCTCGGCAAAAAATGACTACTTATGTAACATGTATTTTTCCCATTGATTTTCGATGGCCTTGCAGATTCAGATACATTTTATAAGAAATGTTAACAAAATATGCTTTCTTTCACTCGTTTGATAGGGAACCACCTCATCTTCATATTTGATACTCGAAGATGCAGTATAATTAGGTTTTAAAAAATTTTTCGAATTATGAGATTTTTAAAGACCGTGCGATGTCTACTCATACAGTATCGTACCTGTCCATTTACCAATGCTTCTCATGAAATGTTTAACATGGCCTGCATCCATTACAAAATTATATGGACTTTATATGGCATCTTTCTAAAGGCATAGAAGTATAAGTGATTTTCTTTACGCGGAACGCATGAAGCTTGTAGACTGCAATCACTAGGCGGTAATGCAACCGCTGATCTGCCTCCAGATTATTCGGGAATTAGGAAACTTTTTTAAAACCTAATTATACTGCTTCTTCGAGTATCAAATATGAAGATAAGGTTGTTCCCTATGAAACGAATGAAAGAAAGCATATTTTGTTAACATTTCTTATAAAATGTATCTGAATCTGCAAGGCCATCGAAAATCAATGGGAAAAATACATGTTACATAAGTAGTCATTTTTCGCCGAGCACGACTTCTACAGTAGATTGAAAAGATGTACATTTGAAAGCCGACCTCCTGCCAAGTCCGAAACATTATAGGATTACGCCGGAAGTTAATCAGTATTACAACCCCACCTAATTAATTTTTCCTTATTGGAAACGCATTTCATAAGTTGAGCAAAACGTTCATGAGATCGGTCACTCATTTTATTTACCTCTTCAAAAATACTTGTGCGTAGTCCCTCGCATAGCCAATAATAAAATCGTTAATTTTAGTTGACTTTATGTACAATAGTGACTTACAAATGACCATTAAGTTGCCTTCAGGAGGAAGTATTTGAGGTTCGCTGTCCAAGAGGCTGTTGCTTTCGTAACATGCAACAGGAATATTTCCCACTCTTGCTTTAGGCCAACCCTCTCTAAGCCAAACCACAGGCGATACTGAACGTCGTCTACGTGGACCGATATTGCATGACCCGTCATCGGCTCGCCTTCGTTTTAGTCTGCTCAAATGCGCCTCGACTGCATTGGTGTGTCTCCCTGCGGTCAGAGCCTTGAAGTGTTTGACTTACTTGAACGTAAAGTTCTTGATGCCGATGCATTTGGTGTCCAAATTGGCCTCTGCCAGGTTAGGTAGCAGTCCCCTTCTTTGACAATATTCCACCATCCTCTCCGGATCCACAGGTTCGGTTATTACTTCCGCTTTCCTCGAAAAATCAAGCTGCGGTTGACTGACTTTTCTTTGAACTAGAACCGATGGTCCGTATTTTGAAAAGAAAAATAAGCATTAATACCTACATTGTTTATTAACGCACTTCGTTCTTACACACAACGTTTAGACATATATTTTTCATAGATGTTTCGGCAGATTTTGAATAATTCCTATTGCCAAACAGCGCAGCTTTAAACATTTACTGCGAGGTAATGTGATGACCACTAATGTTAGAGGAGCTATGGAAATACACGCTAATGAACGAGAACAAAGTCAAATAACGAAAGTATGAACGCCTGTTTGTATTTTCCTGATAAGGCAACCTATAATTATAATATAAAAAGAGAAGAAAATCAAAATATATGTTCCTAATGAACCAACTGTGAAAAACTAGGCGCCTCAGTGCGATTCGAACCCACGCAGTAAGGGGTAGGCTTTAGTACAGCCAACGCTCTAACCACCTGAGCTATGAGGCCCCGCTGGACGACGCGAGTTTAATCACATTTGGGTCAAATTACCCGCCCAAACTACCGCAACGTCTGGAATCCACCACATCTGATACAGTAAAGTGACTGTCCAAACAGAATTTCTTAAGTAATTCACCTAGAATATACCAGATGACTACCAGGTTCACGTAATTCATAGATGTTTTGGCTGTACTAAAGCCTTCCCATTACTGCGTGGGTTCGTATGACGCCGAGGCGCCGAGTTTTTCACAGTTGGGTCAAAAGGAACATATTTATTTATTTTCTTCACTTTTTATATTATAACTATAAGTTGCCTTATCGCGAAAATACAAACAGGAGTTCACACTTTCGTTATTTGACTTTGTTCTTCTTCATTAGGGTGTACTTCTATAACTCCTCTAACATTAGTGTGCATCACATGTTTATATGTATATGTTTATGTTTACAGCTGCGCTGTTTGGCACTTGCTGATGTTCTTTCCCATTGGCCGTTCGTTATATTGGTTCCTAACTTGCTTCAAATTTGCAAGTGGCGGCCTATTCAAATATTTTCATCAATTGGGAATTAGTTTTGTTGTTCTTCTATGCGTAGAAGAGGAATTCCAACAGAAACCTATTTGTTTTCTGTGTTTTATTGCGTTCATTTCGTTCCCCCGCCGCGGTTATGCCCCCACCCGTTACAACCGTCCACGTATTGCAGGGGCCTGGGTTTACTGGATACGAGGTGGGGTTACACAACCAACCGTTGCCCACAGAAATTCTCCAGACTCTCAAAAACCAAGGCAAAGTACCTCAAAACGTGAATGCAGTTTTTTTTGAATAGGAGAGGAGAAGAGGGATCACTGAGATAGACAACAACAACAACATCGCTGACACTGGTTTAGTGAGCTTAACAACTAGAAACTCCCCCAGGGTCGCGGTGGGAGGATAGGGCACTGCCGAGACGCCGAGACATGTTTTAATGGCCACGTGAGCGAGATTCGCCAATGGGCGACTCGCGAAGGCCAAATTATCGATTAGCTTTAAGCCTGGCAGGTCCGCATGCAGCCTATGCGTCACCAGTAGCAGCGCCCAGCGCCAACGGGTAATCACAAACAGAGATGAGACCAGGACGCTCGCATTTAGGCTGCACGGTAAGATGTGGTTTTGTAGCCCCACCTGATGGACACGATACTGTTGGGGTTGGGGTTAAGGGTTAGGGTTATAGGCTATGATCAGGGGTTATGGTTAGGGGTTAGGGTTAGAGGTCAGGGTTAGGGGCAAGGGTTTAGGATTAGGGGTTTGAGCAACGATTTCTCAATCACTCAAACTACCACCGTGCACTCCCAAAAGCTTTGCTTTGCAATGAAGATGAACAAACGATCTCTGGAACAGTAGGTGTATTAGTCTGAGCTTTCGGTCTCGTACAGGAGGCCATCGTCAGAGACCGTGAGAACGCGGCATCAAATGAGCAGTTTTTGTAGCCGAGCTATGAAGGGGGGGGAGATATGAGTGCAGAGGGGAGTATTCGCGATAAGCTGAGTCCCACGTCGTCTCACGGCAAACTTTTCTTTTGCATACAACTACTTGAACTCATCGCCTGTGCGTTACCCGACCCCACCTATAAAAACCCTATTACCACCGGTCCCGTATGATGTGGCTGGGGTTTGCTTACTTCAGGTGAGGCTACCAAACCACATCCGATCGGCTCCACACTCCGAAACCAGCGCTCTTCGAGCTCTTCACCGTAACAAAGGCAGGCCAGAACGGATGCTGCAAGAAGCGCTTTCTTCTAAATGAGGGAATAGTCGGCTCCGGGTTTGCGGAAGACACATTTACAATGAAATGAGACTATGTTGCGATTTACGAATAAAATACGACTGTTTAACGTTTAACCCGTAGATCTACAAACGTTCATTGTTTCAACGAGTGAAGCATGCCTCCACAGTATCACAGTTTGTCAACCACTCGTCAGAGTTGTATGCATGGAGAGGAAACAGATGGTTACGTTATGCATACATTGCATACTTCTTTTTGATCGCTTTTAAAAACTCTTCACTGTCGAACTGACAATCATCTCGTCAGCTGAGGCACGCATTTTCCCTCACGAAGAGTTAAACAGAAGGAATTTCAAATGCTCCCAGATCATTTTTGCAGCGTAAGCTCAAACTCTCCAGGCCAGCGACAGACAAAAAACCGCTGCATAGACGCTAACCCAGTTGCTGACGCAAATGAAGGAAGTTGGCGTCGAACGCTAGGAGCTAAACTGAATAATCCCTTTGTAGGCATAATAAAATGAATGGCACGCGGAAACGCTAACACGACGATCTCTTTTTTACGCTGTGCTTAACCCACATCCCCAGCTTTTATCCTCAACAGTCGCGGATGTTAAACCATTCCCCTGTCAGTAGTTGGTTTGAGTGTGCTTCTTTCAATTTTTCACCCTTGTTCAGTTGAGCGAATATAACAAAAGTCGAAACTTTACGTCTTACAATTAAATTACAGTTAAATTAAATCGACAAAAAGGCGAAGCATCAACGCCTGGTTCTTTCAAGCTTATTTAGAGTAAAATGCATTAAAGTGGAGTGCCAAAATGTCCGTTGTTCAGATATCGGACACCCAAAAACATTGTTTGTTTAATGAGGAACTTCGTTTTCATATGAAGTGCTAATGAGCACACAAAGTGTCTGTTGAGGATAAGTAAAGTCAGTCAGAGTAAAAAACTGAATAGCACTTGTAACATTCCTCAAATATTCCCATGTTACAAAAATAAAATAAATAAAAAGTCAAGTTGGCAAACACGTGTTTTCGGTAATTCTTTGTCAGGCCAATACAGTTACATGAAGGAATGAAAATGCACAAAATTAACAGCGTTTATAGGTGTCACAAGGGCTATTAAGTCATCAACACTCACCTTCTCCACGCTGCCCACATGACGAGGTCGGTGGGTTTTAGTCCTTAGAGCCAGGGGAGGGGATAAGAGAGTCTTTGATTGATGTTCATGGACTGAGTACACGGAGTGCCCATCACTGTAATTAGGGATTTGAGGCGGCATGTCGTCTTTACATGAGGTTGGCGTAGGCCACGGCAGGGAGAGCGCTTGTGTCAGGGTTTTCTGACAGCATAACACCGGATTCGCTAGCCGTATAGCTATGGCCTCGGCCGTTGCTAGTATCCGTTGGCGTAGGCCTTTAGAGAAGCATGTTGGTGTCCGGTAGACAAACTGAAATGCTTTCTTGGCATCGACTCGGTGATCCGTATCGATTAAATATGCGAGAATAGAACTCGAAATGGACCGGGTCTTACCTCTGTCTAGCCAGGCGGGCATATATTCACGCGCCCTCTTTACCAGGCGTCTCGTTGTGCGGCCGATGTATCCTGCTCCACAGGAGCAAGTGAATGAATAAATGCACATTGATGTGGCCTCCAGCGGTAGTCTGTCTTTACCTCCCAAACGTAGTAGGATAGAGTTTGTGAAGCCTACGCGTAAAGTCGCCGCGGGGAATGCCCTCGTGCAAGCTGTAGTTAAGCGCCGTCTGACTAGTTCGCTCTCTGCGTCTCCTGCAAAGGCAATCTTATGAATACCTCTTTCTCTTCCGCAGTCGCTAGCCGTATAGCCACTGCCTCAACCGCTGCTAGTATCCGTTGGCATAGGCCATTATAGAAGCTTATTGATGTCCTATAGACAACCTGAAATGCTTCTTTGGCATCGACTCGATGTTCCGTATCGATCAGACGTGCGAGAATAGAACTCGAAATCGATCGCGTCTCTCCTCTATCTAACCAGGCGGGCACATGTTCATGCACCCTCTTTACCAAGCGTCTCTTTTTACGGCACTTTATACGTCAATGCATGAGGCGCCAGCAACTCAAGGGAAAAGGTATTTCCAGTGTTACGGCCGCTCGGGCACCAAGACCAACCACCTGGCGAACTCTCCCATACGTGAATGATGTATCTGAACTAGTCGAAAGACAATTAAAAAAGTACCAGATACATGTAGCACACCAGCCGGCAACCACCTTACGCACAGAGCTTGTACAGCCTAAGGACAGGGTTAGCTACCTCGAAAGAAAAGGCGTTCTCTACAAAATCCCATGTTCTAGTTGTGATGCCGTCTATTGTGGCCAAACTGGGAAATCCGTCTTAACTCGTATACATGAACATCAGTTAGCGGTAAAGAAAAGCAACTATTTATCCCAGGTGACTATGCACGCACTAGACACTGGGCACACATTTGCATGGGAAAACACTCGCATTGTTGGCGCCTGCCCAATAAAGAAATGCCTCGAATTCCTGGAGGCAATGCACTCAGATAAGGCATGCATCAACTGGAATATCGATCTAGATGCCACATATTAAATCGTTAAGGACAGACTCAAACTGGCTTAAACAATCCCGCGAAGATGACCTTAATCAATCACATAATTTTTTTGTCGGACTCGGTCTAGGAGTTAATTGTTTTTGCACGCCCGTTGTCTAAAGACGAGCTGGAGAACCAGTCTCATAAATTTACTTAATAAAGTTTACCGTTTCCCGAAGAATTACATCTTTCTAATTATATCTCTTGAAATGCCTGTTTTTCAATTTATATATAAATATATGCATGTCAAGTGGGCGTTTGACCCCCACTGTTGTGGTTAGGATCTCACTCGATCCCATTCTGCCCGCCCGCCAGCTTGCTACTGGCGACAACGAACGCTGTTTCATAGGACACATACCACAGTGAGGGTCAAACGCCCACTTGACATGCTTATATACCTCACTTCATAGGGCCTATGACGTACTGATGATCAGTAACGACCGTGAAACAGCTGTCTGCGTCTGGCCTGTTGCACTCTTAGCAAGCTGCTCATATATATACAGTAGATGTGCTAACTCATGAAATGTCAACCAAAATTTCGAAATGCGTTCTCGTTTCGAAAAGATAAATTAAGTAGTGTTGTAAAACTAACCATGGTGCAGCATAAATCTGTAATGATCCAGTTACCTCAGGGTGTCGGCTTTTGAAAGAACTTATTTTCGGCTACATGCAAGATCTATACTCTGCAACAAATGACTACATACGTAGCATGCAATTTTCTCATTGATTTTCGATGCCCTTGAAAATTCAATTATATTTCATGAGAAACATGCATACAAACATCCATTCTTGTACTTATTCGGTAGAAAATCACGTCTTCTTCCAACTCCATAGTCAAAAGAAGAGTATGATTCGGTTTTCAAACAGTTTCTAATTGTGAGATTTTAAATACCGTGAAATGGCCGTCCATAAATCGTCATGTATCTGCATTTACAAATGTGGCTTGTAAAGTTAACAATACTGCTCAAATCCACTGCAAAATGTTATGAACCTCATATGGTCTCCTCTTAACACCGTAGAGAAATGCATGGTTTTCCGTACACGGAAAATATACAGCTTGTAGTTTTGAAACCCTGAATGCAAGTGTAACAGCAGGTCGGGTTCAAAATTATTCGGGAATCAGAAATGTTTTTAAAAACCGAATTATACTCTTTTTCGGAGTACGAAATTGGCAGAAGACGTGATTTTCTACCGAATAAGTAAAAGAATGAATATTTTTATGCATGTTTTCCATGAAATATAATTTAATTTTCAAGGGCATCGAAAATCAATGAGAAAATTGCATGCTAATTAAGTAGTCATTTTTTGCAGAGTATAGATCTTGCATGCAGCCGAAAATAAGTTCTTTCAAAAGCCGACATCCTGAGGTAGCTGGATCATTATAGATTTATGCTGCATCGTGATTAGTTTTACAACACTACTTAATTTATCTTTTCGAAACGAGAACGCATTTCTAAATTTTGATTGGCATTTCATGAGTTAGCACATCTACTGTAATTATTGTGGGACTGAGGAGACGTTTGTACAATTAAAGACACTCTTTCTTCGAGTTTGAAACACGAAAAGGACATAAATTCTCACTTGCTCTAGACATTATACTTTCTGCCTGCATAAGTTAGGTGCTAGGGGGTGTCTTTCAGTTCGTCATACGGCGACGACGACGACGACGACGACGTGAGTTAGCACATCTACTGTGTGTAGGCTTATATGATCTTTTTATCTTCCTGGTGATAATTTTGAAATTTAGTCAACCAGAAGCAATGAATTCCAAATTCTGGTGTATGATTGTTCCAGTTGTAGTATTCGGCGCGCAATCATCGGCGAATAAGACGTCATAGACACTCGCTCTAGACCTCATACTTTCTGCCTGCATACGTTAGGTGCTAGGGGGTTTCTTTCAGTTCTTCATACGACGACGACGACGAGGATGATGATGATGGTGGTTGTGGTGGTGATGATGATTATTATTATTATCATTATCGAGAATGCTTCTCAGGACGACCGTCAATCGTTGGCGGGAAGCATGAGTGAGTTCACCCCATTTGTCATGCCTAATGCGTCCAAGACAGGCCCCTGACAAGCGACATCTCGTCGTCAAAAAACTCTCCGCCGTTCAATGTAGATACTTTCAGACATCGGAAACTTATCACTGTTTTTAATACTTTATCACGGCGCATGCTATCGGAAGTGTTTATAAAACCAGCAGAAGGGAGGGGGCAGAACGTAGTCCCTGCTCCTTCATGCGTTTTTCCTAGATTTTGCGGATGGCTAAGACCATGCATAAGTTGTTACAAGATGTTTCCGAAATCTGCATTATGTTTTCCGAAGGGTTCGTTTCTTCATGCGCAAATCCATTCGAAAGAATTGTACGCGAGCAAATACATTAATGGAGTTAACGATAATGATTGTTACCAGAAGGGTGTCACGCCAATAACGTGGAAAATTTCAGCGTCCATGGAGTCGTCTTTTACTATTGCCGGAGCAACGGACTCAGTCTGTGTAGAATATGTGAGCAACCGTATTTATAGACTTCGGTTGCACTTTAGTCGGCGCCAGGAGATTTCGTGCTGAACATTCTTCGCTCTGTAGCTACCATCTCCCACAGGCAGAAATAGCGGACGATTAAGGTCAGCATTTGGTTCCACTTGGATAGCCTTTCGGTGGCAGATTTGAGACGCACCGGAAATGCTCGGTCAAGCGCCCTAGGATCTGCGATTTTTACAACAGGCGGGTTAACCGTCCGATCTAGGGAGCTTTTGGAGGCAGTGGACTGCTTTGATGTTCGCTACGACGTTATTCCTTCCGGTGTGATCTTCACAACTTTGGATTTATTGTCCTGCGAATTAACCAGCAATTTTGCCCGGGCCTCATCATCAGAGGAATTCGGCTTTGCGTGGCTTAGTTCTATTTACGGAAATAGATCACGTGTGGCCGGTGAGTTGGACAGAAGACATTAGCCTTCCTCATCACTGTTGCTAATTCAGGTTCGGTGATGATGACGACACGCGAATCCCGAGATATTTTAGGCAGTTGTATGCAAAGTGTTCGAATTTTCTTACAGTTGGCATGAAAATCATCCTCTTCCTGGACTTGGCGCTCCCTAGCATTGAGGCTTCAACCTGTCAAACGACAAAGAGGTGGGACAAAAGAGGGACGAAAGGCCTAACCGCATGGACACCAAATTTTGGCGAGCGCTACCGTATGTCAAGAACGTTTCGGGAGCTGTCGGTCGCCTTCTGGCACTACTTGGGGTTGGAGTTGCACACAGTCCGGAGGCAACTATCAGGCGTCTTGAAATGAGACCGAAAGACCCGCTGTCACGGCAAGAAACGTCTGGAGTCATTTATGAGATATGGCGCAGTTACGGACAAAGCAACTACGTCGGAAAACCGGAAGACAGCTCCGAAGGGGAATGGCCGAACACGCTGCAGCGGTGCGGAGGAATGACGCTAGCTCTCAAGTTGCGGCTAATTCGACGGGTTCCGGCCACACATTCAAATTTGACGAGGCTGAAATTCTCGCAAGAGGTGACAACCGCGTGAGCCGGGAGCTGCTTGAGTCATGCTTTACTGGCCCCCAGTCTATTAACAAGTGCAATGATCTTCCCATTCAATACACCGTACTGAGACTTCGCCTAGGCGGAGTATTTGGTCACGCGGGACGCGCACAGGTGAACACTCTTCCCAATACCCGGCTCAGCGCGTCAGATGGTCGAGCAATCATCATACCAATATCCAACGCACGTGATGAAATTGCCGCAATTAACGACGCGAATGTCGGCCATCACGCCACGTGCAAGGATCCCTGATGAAGGGGTGGGAGCCGTGAATATTCATAGGTATGCGGTAGCATGGCTACTGCATCCTATAAATACTGCAGCCGCATATGCATGAACCACCCTTATCTGCTTTTGTCTCTGATGATGGATTCGATCAGGAATCCGAATCGTCAGGCTAAAAAAGCTCAAGTCCCAGCGATCGTGCCTCCTTCTTCAAAGAGATTATCTGTCCTCAGTTCCTCGTCACATATAGTCTTCGTACTCGGTACCTTACCCTAACCTCGCCTCCTGACCAGGAATTGGTGCAGCAACCGCCAGAAACGTGAGCGAGGACGCGTCCATTTTGTGGCCGCCCGGCTTTTAAAGCAAAAAGATAGCGGGACTGACTTATGTGGACGCCCAAGCGGGACATGAAAATAGGTAGGTCCTGCCCAAGTTATGAAGGCCGACCTGCGCATAATTCCGGAAGGCGCAAAATATTTTCGCTTCCCAACAGCAACAACGGCCTTCTCTAAACCTTAACTCTACAGTTAACGCTGACTTCTACCTTAATCTTAAACTTGATGCTGGCTTAGGTCACCGTTACCTTTAAATCTAGCCCTAAACCTAATCCATAATTTGACCCTAACCCTTGCCTTAATCTTAATTCTGATTACACCGGAAGTTGGCTCAAAGCCGCCCGTGTTGCAGGCGATCCCTGTTCTCATGTCCTGTTTAAACGTCCACATAAATCAGTCCTACCGAAAAGATGTTGGTGCGGAAGCGGATACGCGCTGCGCATAGTAGTAACCTGAAAAAGGACGTTAGAATTGCATCCAAGCCCGGTCTACCAGGCAACAGAATTATTGTCCACGCGGAAAGCAGCAATGTGCCCGTCTTGGTAACTGCCGTGAGAAGTGTGTGCAGGTATCCGTACAACTTGTCTTTCACACTGTCAGGACTGGTAGTGGGAGAGGAGGTATTTCTGGCTCTGCAGCGGTGTTCGATTCCGTCTTTCGTGAGTCCCTCTTAGGACTGGCAGAACTAGATGGTATGCAAGCAAAAATCATCACCATGAGCAGGGCATACTGTCGCCTCAAAACTGGGCAAAGCTCTATCTGATAAGAATTTATTCGAACTGATCGACATTTGATTCGACGTTCAGCGAGGCTGTATTCTGACGCACATTCTGTTCAACGACGCCGTCAGGTGGGTTCTATCCAGTTTTGACAGTGTCTAATTTGCACCTAGGCTTCGACTGACTGATGTCGACTACGCGAACGTTACTGCTCGTTTAACCCGAAGCCTTGGTACTCTACTATAAGCAATGCTGCAAATGAATGAGGCCGCTAAATCGGTTATTCACCCATAGACGCTGGAAAGAACAAAGTATTTTCGAGCATTTCTCAGACCAGGGACGAATACCACTCAGGATTATTTACTGCCGACTTAAAGTAGATAGTTTCAAGTACAGGTACATTTTCAAGTACCTTAGGCGGGCAGCTATCGAATGGACAGGGTACAGTTACTGACCGATCTCATGAAGTGTAGGTTGAAATTCTGAAATGTGTTTTCCATTGGGAAGGATTACTTAGATGCGGTTGTAATACTGATTACCTTGCGGCATAAACCTATAATATTTCAGACTCGGCAGGATGTCGGCTTTTGAATACACTGCTTTTCAAACTCCTGTACAAACCGTACTCGGTAAAAAATGACCACTTAAGTAGCATGCATTTTCCACATCGATCTTCGATGGTCTTGCAAATTCAAATATATTTTATACAAAGTCCGAACAAAAATATTCTTTCTTTCAGTCGTTCGATAGAGAACTACGTCCTCTTTATATTTTATACCCGAAGAAAAAATATAATAAGGTTTTGAAAAAGTTTTCTAATTTCCGAATAATTTGGAGTCTGATCAGTCGTTGCACTAGCGCTTAGTCAATTCAGTCTACAAGCTGTACGTGCTCCGCGCAATAAAAATAACATATTATTTTATGCCGTTAGAAATATATGATATAGAGTCAAAATATTTTACAATGGATGCAGACTATTTGTATTTTTCATGGGGAGCAGTGATAGACGGACAGGTTCGATGCTGTAGGAATGGACATTCCGCGGTCTTAAAATATCGCATAAATAAAAACGGTCTTAAAACCTAATTATATTTCTTCTTCGAGTATAAAATATAAAGAGGACGTGGTTCTCTATCGACCGACTGAAAGAAAGGATATTTTGTTCGGGATTTCAATAAAATATATTTGAATTTGCAAGACCTTCAAAGATCAATGGGAAAATGCATGCTACGTAAGTAGTCATTTTTTTACCGATTTCTGTTTGTACAGGAGTTTGGAAAGCAGTGTATTCAAAAGCCGACATCCTGTGGAGTCCGAAATATTATAGGCTTATCCCACAAGATAATAAGTATTACAACCGCATCTAAGTAATTCTTCCCAATTTCAAAATTTTAGCCAACATTTCATGAGATCGGTCACTCACTGTAAGAACGACATCATTTTCCGTATTTATTCTGCCCGACGGGTTTTCACAATCCTTAAAAGGTGTTTTTGGACCTGACGCGACATCTCCAGCCCACTAAGGTCCGCGTGTACCGGATGTCCATCCAGTCAGTCAAACATGGTTGTGAGGTTTGGGCTGTGCGCGCTGATTATGAGTGAAAATCAGAAGGAGTCAACTAGCGCTGCTTGGAAAACCATCCTTCCAGTGACGTACATCGACTTCTTTGCACATGAGACAGCCCGTACCCGCTGCGACAGTATCGCGAGGACATCTCAGATCGTCCACGAAAAACGACCGGAGGGTGCTCACGCGTTCTTTGCCATCCGCCTCATGAGTTCGGTTAAGTGTTGCCCTCGATCCGGCGCCGTCGAGGCGTCGAGGAAGAAGCCAACTCAATGCTGGCTGGACACATTTCACCAAAATATGTAGGCGGTTTTTTAATCTTGTTTATCAATCCATAGTCTCTTGAGGAGACAATGGGTCGAGTTTCCCAGAGTCGCTGTCGAAGCTCCTCAAGCGTGAAGATGTACAATCCGCAACATGATCGAGTTCAATTGCACCAAGCATGATCACACCTGTACCAAGTGAAAGTGCCATGAAGCATGTGGGGACTTTTTCCTCGTCGAATTGGAGCTGCACGGTCATAAGGTGATCGTTGTTGTCGTACAGGAGATAATATAGCGGTCGCACAATGCAGTTTTTGGTGCTTAGGTGGAGCTAACAGTTCCTCGCCTCCCCTAACTTGCATGCCCGCTCCGGGAAAAGGTATATACCGACCGGCTTCATTCAATTGTCCTTGACCATAGAAACAAGTCACGTCAAGAACCGCATAGAGCTGGCTGCCCTTCTGGTTTATTGACCTTTTGGTTATCTGAAGCGACCGAATACTACCGATGGTCGAAATTAGCAGTTTCACTGAGGCTGTTGGCTTTTTTTCCAATCACGTAAATTGCATTTAGTACTGAAATCACTTTCTAGGAGGCGTAAATCAACATTTTTAAGGCCCGTTATCTAGCCTTCTTGCAATGTGAGTGCAAATAGTTTTCTGATGAAAACGAATAGGCGAGTTCCAGGAAGCAGTTCAGAAGAACAAAAAGAAGAATGTGATGATAATGGTGGTGGTGGTGGCGGCGGCGGCAGCGGCAGCGGCAGCGGCAGTGGCGGTGATGGAGGAGGAGGAGGAGGAGGAGGAGGAGGAGGAGGAGGAGGAGTAGGAGGAGGACGAGGAGGAAGAAGGGAGGGGGAGGAAGAGGACGATGATGCAGTTTAGGAGAAGAAGAAGAAGAAGAAGAAGAAGAAGAAGAAGAAGAAGAAGAAGAAGAGGGAGGGAAGAGAGAATGATGATGATGATGATGATGATGATGATGATGATGATGATGATGATGATGATGATGATGATGATGATGATGATGATGATGATGATGATGATGATGATGATGATGATGATGATGATGACGCAGTCGTTCGACCAAGAAGGTTATCTGTCTGGCGTTCCGAATTCTCACGCGAACACATCATTAAAGACAGTCCCTGATAAGGGCAGCGGATTTGTAAGAAGCACTGGTTATATGAGTACAGCAGCCATGCAACCATGTGCCTACTGTGGATCGTATACCAGGCGATGACTGCTTGCTAGTCTGCACCCGAGTTGTAAATTTTCGTGTTTACCCCCATCAACGACTGCCACTGATTATGGACTTGAACGAGCATCCGAAACGTGCCGCCAGTAAACTCCTTATTACAGCGATCGCGTCTTGTTCTGAAAGTAAACAGCCTCATAGAGGTCACACCACGTCTTTCTACTCGTAACGGTGGTTGGAACGCGTCGAATTCAATATTACTAAGTAATGGGCTGAATTGTCATGAGAATGGGTGCATCAGTATCGGCTTCACTTTGTTTTCTCTGTCCCATGCATGAGCAGTTTTCCTGCTGAGAAGGGCTGAAGGGACGTGGACCTCCGGCTATTGCGAGTGCCGCACGTCAGCGGTAGACGCGTGCATCCGGCACTCTGTCCCAGTTATGGCCCAACACAACGCGTGCTCGGCGCGCATGCGGTTGAGCGGCGGATGCATACGCACACTGGGCCTTATGCCCGCCTCCCCCCCCCCTCCGCCTGAAACTACCCCTTAACCGCAAATTGGTTGTCCTGTCTGGTAGTTGGTCTACTTTGACTTCTGCGGCACGTGGTTTTTCTGTGAACGCCTGCCACATTATAAATTTCGTTTAACCGACGCGCACCTGCTCACCTGCATTCATGCCGCTGTGTGACCCTAGTCGCGTCTGCTTTTCATAATTTTCGTCTGATGCTTCTCGCGGCCCAAATTTCCATTCCCTCTCCCTCCCCCAACCAATCCTCTCCGTCCCATTATTTTACTGAGGCCTGTGCAGAGTTCTACCCTGGGTCCCATTCCAGGTGTGCATAGTGGTAGATAGGAACGTCATTATGCGGAGCACTGTGTTTTCATAGCAGTCCTTCGTCCAGCTCGCCTTGCGCCAAGCGGTCTTTCCATCTGCGCAGTTCCACCGCAATCAGTCTAGATTTCCACACTTTCGATATACCGGCCATTTGTTATGCGCTTCTAATGTAGTCTGTCGGCTTGTTTGGCTCCGGCGTGGGGATAAGAGATAAGGAAGGCCAGTTCCGGGGGCGACCTCATTATCCTGCCAGTCAGAGTGACTTGATGTCAAGCGCGCTAAAACTCACCTCGGCTAGATCGCAGTTGGTAGATAGGACCCGTGTTGCAGGTGGCGGGGGGTTGCTTACTGGGGCTATTTTGTGGGGCTCCATAATCGCGTGCGACCCATTTAGCTTCCTTTTTACGTTTGAGGTCAGAATTAGGGTTACGGTTAATGGTTTCCGATTTTCGGGTTAGGGTTATGCCTTTAGGCTTAGGTTTTCGGGTTACGGTTAGGGTTTGAGCGAACGATTAGGTTTCAATATTACGGTGAGGTCTTCTAGTTACGGCTGTGTCTAAGGGCTATGGGTGTGTTTACGATTTCGGTTAGGGTTGGGGTTAGGGTTGCCGTTAGGGCTAACGGTTAACGTTTAAGGTTGAGATTAGGGTTAGGGTTAGGGTTAAGGTCGCCATCCGCTTCCCCATTCCTGGCTACCAACTGCGATCTAGCCCTCTCCTCATTTATTCGGTTGTGGATTCGACTATTTCATGCCTGGAACGCCCTTAGGGATGCATCTATAATGCTCTGCCAGCCATTGATTGGACCGCGCGCGCGAGCAAGGTCATTACGCTTGCCTGATGATGTACCGCACGCTGATTGGCCAGCTGGTTTCACTCGTGCATTGCGCGGCCGGTTTGGCTTGGTGTGCTGTGCTGTGCTGTGCTATGAATGATTACCTTTTCCTTTCGCCTGAAATTATGACGCGACTCCATTTCTGTTCGCCACAACAATTTGCCTTTGCGTAGGGCCGCTGGATCACAATAGAGTAAACAGTTTTGATCTGGCAGGTGCATACAGAGACCGTCGAAGTAACCTCCAGACCTGCAGCCCCGACCGTTGGTTGGCTAATAACCCCTATAATTGTCACCTGTTTCATTGTTGTTGTCTCCTCTAACGGACTCGGAAGTTCAGAAAAATAAGCAAATGGTTCAGGTACTTGGTTAGTTTCCTTTTTAGCTCATACACAAATCTGGAGCTCGAGCATTCATCCCCATTCGGGAAATACTTATTTTAGCGATAAAAGTCTAGATATCCTACCAGAAATACGCCCGTAGGTTGTTTGGGCCATAATTAACAACCCTACAGTGATGTGATTGCTGTTGACTAATCAGAAGTTGGTAGAGGGCAATCACACCAGCGCTGCCAGGCAACAGAAGTTGAATCCTTATTGGATCCATTTTACTGCCCGTCTGAGTGTGTAACTTTATCTCTCTCTTGCCAAGGCGTTTTGATAAAAGATGCCCGTCAGGATTGCACTTTTACCCGAGCGCAGAAATGCTTGCTCCGGTTAGAATTACGAGGCAGGCACATGGCTCGGACGCGCAGCTAGAAGAAGTGGATGGGTGGGCACATTTATCACCGCGGTTTGGGTGGCTTAGTGAGGATTGTGAGAGATTCCGTGCCTTGGCAAGCCGAACAAGAAGACTCGCACACACACACAGTGAGCGTAATTGCATTCTGAGGCAAGCCCTGCTGTGGACGAATCACCCGCTACAGTCAGTTACTGGCACTGGTCCGAGACGGTAAACGACCGTGCACCAAGGAATCGCAAACTCTGGCATCTATTTGGGTTTGGATGAGGTGATTTTCTGAGAAGAAGTTGGGTTCCAGTCGTACGACCACTGCTCATCGTTAGTTCGAATGCCAGATGGGACTACAAAGCATTTATGAGGGCAGAAAGGTTAAGGTGGGTTGATGATTACGAGCGAATGTAAAATGGGATATCCCAACACCAGATCTTTGCAACCCCTGAAGCTTGAGCCCCCCCGCAGACAGGTCCAGGGGTTGCAAGAACCTGGGGTGGTTCGTGGCTGGCTGATGACGGCCAGCGAGCCAGAAATGGCCGTTCCAAAAAAGCACAAAGGGACAAGTGAGTCTCGTAACCGATTGGTGAGTGCCTATCCATCATTAATAACTGTAAAACTAATGGCGATGAGCATTAACGGAAGTCAAAAGAAGAAAAAGGCGTTCGCCGGGAGGGGTTTATTGGAGGTCCGACGTCTCGAGTGGTTGATTCGTCTACTCCATCTTCAGGGACTGGAAAATCTTTTGCCCGGCTCCCCTTATATGGCACACTTGGTTCATTGCGTGACCCAACAATGTCGCCTGTGTGGCTGCATCCAACCCACATGGCACCGTGACCTGAATCGCCCCCCTCGGCCGCAGAGATGACTGACGGCCCCGATTGTCCCGCGCCGTGACTGTCCCCCGTTAAGAAGGTTCGTAAAGTCAGCTAGGGGGGAGGCAAATTGATTTGGCGTTTGACAGAGCAGTCGGTGGACATCCAGGCTTCTTGCACATGCCTTGTTGTATGATCACCGCCCCGGCCCACAATCTCAACGGCGTCAAAGTTGAAGATGTGTGCCATTTGCGCGGCATGGGTTTCTACCTCCGACTTTGGGTCCAACCTTCGCACGGCTAACTTATGCTCGTGCTTTCGCGTTTGCAGCCGTCGGTCGGCCTCCCCGACGTAGTTGCAATTCCCGCAGCTGCATTAAAGTAGGTAGACAACAGCCGACAACTCCTGCTTAGGGATCGGGTTTTTGGCCACATCACTTGCCGGCGGATCGTTAAGTCGGGCCCGTGGGCAACGCCAATTCCGAGCGGCGCGAGGGATCTAGCCACGGCTTCAAAAACCCCTTTCATGCACGGAAGGCTTTGTCGCGACTTTGGCTGACGATGCTCTTCATTCCGCTTTCTTGGTTGCCGAAGAGCACGTTGCAAATGTTCAGTTACAACAGCAATTACCCACTGTAAGAAAAAACGAAGCTGTGTACGCAATCTATACCGACGATTGGAAACCCATCGCAGCACGCCAGCTGCCAAACTGGACGGGATAAAGCTCCTTTCAAGAACCCTTCAAGGCCAATGGCTATCCGCCAGCATTCGTTGAACAGATGCGAAGGTAATGAATTAACAACTATAATGGTGTCGTCAGGCTGTCAAATGAAATGCTCATTAGAAACCTAGGTCGGACCCACGCGTACTGCCGTGGCCTCGCGCCGAATTCCAGGGGATACTTACTTCCGTGTCCTAGCTTGAACTTTAATATTAACATCAACACCAACTTTGGCCCTGACAGTAACCCTCATAACCCTGGTAGTAACCCTCATCCCAGACTCCACTCATCCTGAAATTTA